>JAQFYP010000402.1:0-24048 GCA_034694865.1 Bilobella braunerae | reverse complement strand
TTATGATTGGCTTAACGTGTTTACTAAGTTTAAGGTCAATCAGAAGGAATCGCGACGCGCGGTGTCCTTGTGAGTTATTCCCGAAGTAATGAAGTCAATCTTTTCAAGAAATACATTGTTCTTTGTGTAATTGATACGTACTTCTTCTGGCAAAAGAATAAAAATTCCAAGTAATTGGTGAAAAAACTTACCATTGTACATTTCCTTCTTTGTTTTTCCAGTAGATTTAATAGATTCATACATTTCATAATCTTTCTTTAAATGCATTTTTCCTGGATACTAGAAATCAATAGTAAGGTTACAAGGTTTCAGTACTTGTAGATGTCGTATAAATATAAGTCAAAAATAGTCATACTGGTTACGTACAATTTTCAGTTCTCGCACGCATTCTCCTTGGGTAAGCACTGCAAGTAGAAGAAAGCATTAGTTTAAACAATCTATTTTATTTGGGAGGAGGTAGAAAATAGTAGAACGAGAAATGGTTTGCTCTACAATCTACAGTTTGAGCGGTAATGTGTATAGTAAGTTTTTACTCCACCAAATAATTATGTTTTAAGGCAATCTACTTTATATTTGTCATGTTTTTTTGCCCTAGTTTTCCTTTTATGATCTGTGCCCGTACCAGTTGCACAAACACTCTCTTCCATCCAACCCTTATTACTCGCTCAGCTACAAAGATAGGCATTTAAACTAAAAAAAAGTAGCAGCGCTCCTTTCCTTTACAAAGTTAATTTAATTTTTTTTTAATTTAATAAAATAGAGAACGAAAAATTAAATTAAAGTTCTCCTGTCTTTGGACGGGTGTTTTACTTGTAATTAATATTAAGTATTATTGTAAAGGACTTTCAAAAAGTAAGTCACAGCAAGAGTTCGAAAAAAATGCAAGCTAACAGTGTGCAGTATTGATTTTATTGGGTTAGCCCGTGGGAAAACAGGGAAAGTGAACACCATGTTATGTGGATTCAATATGATTAGATGCACATACATATGCTAGTGAGTATGCATAAACTACTGCCGGGACTTGATATATATAAATTGCACTACATATGCAAGAGCCACACATATTAGTACATCCCTTTCAGCATTATACAGCAACACAAATGAAAACTAACCGTTTTCATGTTGCAGTATTTACTAGGCTAGTTATTCTAGCTCACCATTTTTACGCAGAAAATTATATTACATTGGTTTTTGCGTTCTTATTAGAAATTCAACTAAGTTGGCATGAAAATGACAGAAATAATAATACCAGAACATGTGGGAGTAAATAAATTTCAATCAATAGAATGTTAGTATAAACATACCTAACACAACGGCGGTGTCATCACTTGACACAATTCCCGTTACTGTATATGCGTGTGGGTGTTTCTCAAATTGTATAGAAACGTAGTCCACACAACTAGCACCAAATATAAAGTATATAATATAAAGTATAATTATATCGTAAATACTCATTTTCTTGCGGCTCAAAAAAACAGTAGTAGCTACTGTGATATTAAACTTGAGGCATAAAATTGTCTAGCGAGGTGTGAGAAAAAACGTTTTTAATTATGCTAGAAACTGTAGGTTTGATATTATAATTTGTAGTTTCATGAGCTTTTAAAGAATTTGGAAAACCCGTTAAAAATGCCCTGAGCTGGGATTTAAAATAGTTTACCTAATTTCAAGAATGGTATAGCTTTTACAGTAGAATGGCTCTAAAACAAGAACGTCTTGAGATTGGTATCACTTCAAATTTGTTTTTGGATTAGCATACATTTGAGGCAACTAAACGCAAATATTGTTTGAGGCATTTAGTCACAAAGTATAGAAAGTTTGTGAAAATTATAGATTTGGTTTTCGAATTTTTCTATATAATATTGCAGTATTAGCAAAATTGTAATTTCTACTCGACCTTCAATTATTCAACAATCTGCATTGCATTGAATTGTTACAAACAAACTGGACCAAAACTTTTTAAACTTAACAAGGAACGTTAATTATTAAGTTAGTAACTACAGGTAAAATAATGCTAGGAGATCCGGTGAGACATATTCCTCTAAACTATATAAAAATCGAAAACAATGTGTAATATGCATTTACATAAAACAAATCGAAGCAATTTTGTCGAACGTTGAAACCTTACCTAACTCTAAAGCTCTGGAATTTCTTCTACTCCACAACATACTGTAATGTAGATACTACTGCAAAATAATACAAATGTAACCTTGTAGAAAAAAATCTTCTCAAAACGTGTATTGCTTTTAATTTCTTCTAATTAAATTTTATGTTGTAATAATATGTAATAATTTGTCTAGTCAGCAAATAAAAATATAATTTAAAAAAAGCAAATTCGTCAATTCGCCCGCGGCAAATTCTTTCCTGTATATTTTGCTTGTTGACAATTGAAAGGTTTTTTAAATTAACATACGCAGACAATACTTCGAAAAGAAGATTAAGATTTAAATTGGGACCGGAGTTGCGTGCCACCTCGCGGTTATAATTTGCAGACAATTTTTGTCTTGATAGAACCTAATCTAGCATAGGTGCAGCACGTTGCCAATAAAAATGTAGCAACGAATAGATTTCCCATTCCTCACTGATAAGTGATTGAGCGCCATCTTAACATTACTAATATTATAAGAAGGAACAAATACATATAATTTAAAAAATTCCTAACGCCATCCAGTGTAAATTTATGCAACATGGCTGGAAAATTAATAATTTTAATATTAAGTCACCTATATTTTTAAAGTGTCTTCAACAAAACGACATATTCTTTACTGTTTGATATAATTTGTGCATTTTGTCAATTGTGACATTAACAAATTAGTACATCATTGAAATAGAATTACAAAGCAACTTTGAATTGCAAATGCTACAAACGGAAAGACACTCAAAGTACCCGCCGTAAAAATAAAACAATGGCAAGCGCTTAGTCTTGAATACTTAATATTACTTTTGATGCAGTGAAAGGTGTACTAGAATTATAGGAAATTCACTGAAAGAAACTGTCAATCCTTGGCTATGCTTTTCTTTTTGAATGAGTTTCGAGTACCCGCAAATAAGAAATTGGAAGCTAAATCAATCCTCAAAATTGTCCGTTTGCAGTGACCAACCGATAGAAATACTTGTTTTGGTCCTCTTTATACAAGAAGCAGTTTGGCAGTTGGCTTTTCTTTTAATTTAACATATTCTTGTATTACAGGAAATGAATTAGAGCATCTCAATTAAAACTGCAAAACGCTACCACTCGTTGTCCGAGGGGTGAGGACCTTTGTTCTAGCTTGAGTTTCTAGCGGCAGCCGCACAAAAAGTGAGTGGTGTGGTAGTAGTGAGTGGAAGCCTCGAAAGTTGCGGTCGTGGAGGGTAGGTTTGAGCCTGGTTGCGAAAAGCAGGGTTCGGCCTCTGCCTAAGCAGAGGGTCCTCGCTAGTCAACCCCACGTCCTCTGTTCAGCAGAAAGACTTCAACCTCAACCCTCGGAACTTCCAAGTCAACTCACAGGCCGAAACCACCAACCCCCACTCACAAGCACACCACGCGTCGTGATTCCTTCAGATTTAGCTGAAACTTGGTAAACGTGTTAAGCCAGTCATAAAACTAACCTCCAATTTTTCACCGACAAGTTTTGTCGAAAAAACAATTTTGGGATGGTTCCGAAATTCCGGATGGGAATTAACCGCGTAATATTTGAAATTTTACGTGTTCCCCCTTTCTAAAATCTGAAATAGTAGTGAATCGTGAACTTTCGTTGTACTTGAATAAATTAGTCAAAATTCCTGGTCATTGATATGCATATACACGTTCAAATTTTGGTGTTCACGATTCCTTTTTAAGATTTTTGAGATGTGGGGAACACGTATAATCTCAAATATTACTAGTGTTAATCCCATAAATATTTCCAGCGCCGGTCATTTCAAAATCATTTTTTTGATAAAATTTCGAAATTTATAGTCATGGAGAAAAAACAAAAATTGGGGATTACTTTTATGGATTTCTTTGAAACACGTTTACGAAGTTTCAGCTCAATCTGAACGAATCGCGACGCGCGGTGTCCTTGTCAGTAGCACAAGGAATAATGTTGACCAGGCCATAGGCAAATCTCAAACAGCATAAAAAAATTAAAGCAGAAAAACGCTTACGTACGACATTGGCGATACAAAACTTAGCTCCATGCAGCAAAAGGTAAATCTACATAACTTAGGAAGGTCCTGTTTGGCTAAGATTTTATCAAGACGTATACGGAAAACATTATGTGATTATATACAATGCAAACTATTTGCAGCTAACACAAAAATATTTGATGGAAGGCTTCTGTTATTCGGGCAAAATGTAGGGTTTGAACCATCGGAGCTCAGTTCAGATAAGGAAAAGACACGCATGCTGTGACCATTTGTGACAGCTACACAGCTACAAACTCAAAAACTAAAAACAATATTTGTATCCACCGTTTAAAAAACTGATTCAAGTTCTAATAATTCTCTTTAAAGGGAATGATTCCGATTTGCATGAAATTTATTAGTTCACAAAAAATATTTATTTATCCTCCAATTTATGATGGCTGAAAGGGTTCCGGTTTATAGGCTTAAGTTAGTTAACACAAGACATTTCCAAGTTTGTAAGGTGTCGTAGTTGAAAATTCGGCAGAAGGCCTGCAAAATTTTCTCAAGTACTATTGTATAGGACTAATTGGGTCACTTTTATCGGCTCTAGGATTTTACTGACACTCAAAATCAGAAAATGTTGGCGACTGCAGCCATTTTCTGCGAATTGGCTCCCGATGCTACAAAGCTTCCAAACTGCCAGCGCTTCGGTCTCCTGTCTATATTTTTTATTTATTTTTATCAATTCTTGCGGTGTTCTCAAGCTTGTAAGCTTAAGATACGTTCATCGCAAGTAATAGGAATTCTATCCGTTTTTTTTTATTTCAATCTGTTTAACATCCGTCAAAATCTAACAGTTCATGCGCCTTTGGGCCATAGGGGCCGAAGGCTATGTAAGCTTCGCTAGCTATTACTTAAAATTGTTTAGTCATTTGTTGAAATTATTTACCAAACGAGCTCAAGGAGAGAAGAAATCATGCGCAGCGGAACTGCAAAAAAATGTAAGGAGACTACTTTAATTTATCGATTAAAAACATAAAATTTGCATTATAAAGTTACATTTTAATTATAATGATAGTAATATCACATAAATCTAATTTATGCCTCATGCATATAGAGACTCAAATGATTCATCCTTCTACGCAGTGAAATTTGACAAACTCACCACTCGACACAAAGAATGGAATGTTAAAGATGGAGCCCAGTTTCTAGATTCGGTCAAACAGCATTCTGAATATCAAATATGGGCAATCGATGTTCCGGGAAATGTACTTCCAGAGCTGGACAAGTCAACTTGGGAGAGAGTCCAATTGAGTACAGACGGAGATGGTGTATTACCGCAGTTCTTCACTTGTCATGGCAAACGAAAAACAGAATTTAAGATGCCAAGCGTAGTTGCTGGCAAAAACCCAAACGTTGAATCTGAAGTTGAGAAGAGACCTACACTAAAGGAAAGATCCAATACGATGCCAAATCTACTATATTACAGAGTTCCATTTGGAAAGAATAAAAAATTTAATTTTTAAAGTTTTTAAAAATTAATTTAGTTTTAATTTTTTTAATTTTAATTTAATTTTTAAAATTTCTAATTTTTAGTGAAAAATAAACATTATTTTAAAAGAGTCAATTGTTCCCCTTATAGCGGAAGCGAACTGGATGCTACTTTATGTTTTCACTCTGTCTGTTTGTCTGTGCTTCCGTCCGTCCTTCCATCCGTCTGTCCGTCCTTATGTCCTTCCAAATCACACCTGCATTTGAAGAACCATTCTATCTCAAATCTGTTCAAGTTTATTTTTGTTTTAACCCAAGTGACCCGCTTGCAGGTCACAGGTTAACGTCGAGGTTATCATTCTATTCAACATGAAAAATGACCCATACAAAACTTTTGTCCATCGTATGAAGGAGAGCAACATTTGTAACACAAAATGACCTTTCAATGTCAAACACACTTTTTGCATAAAGTATACCTGCTCCATTTACATCCAATTTTTTCATGCTAATACTTGTAATAGTTTACTAACGTCCAATGTCTCGACCGTTTACCACGGTTTAATAGTTATTGCTGGTAATTTAATTTAAATTATTGCTCTAATAAATGCTTATTTAGTACTCTAGACCTGTATGAATGCATGTTTCTGGCAATTTGAAATAAAGTCCTTTTATTATCAGGGCCATTTTGTCTTTTCTTGACTAATACAAAAATCGAGTTGTCTGGATAAAGGCGTTGAATAAACATTTTTCCTCACTACTTTAATTTTCTTTTATTTGTAAAACATAAATTTATCCAATTGAAGTATCTGCAGAGAAATACTTTTCATCAAATTAATTTTAAAATTTACTGATACTTCTTGGCTTCGTGGACTTATTCTAAAAGAGAAATTCAGTAAATCAAGCTTCAAGTTGCGTTTTAGTAGCCAGATAATCCACATTCCTGTTGCCACTCCGTGTTGTCAATAATCAAGTTGTCGTAAACATATTGAAATTCCTCAAGGTTACATTGTCCGTCCTTACCGCATTCTTCAAAAAATACTTGTAGTAATGGAACATCCTTTCGAGGCTTGAGGTATACCTGCAAGGAAGCGATAAAGTTGTAAATTATTTGCGGTTTGCGGCTAGGACTTAGTTTTTGCGTCTAATCTTACATTAACTTCATAATCTGATTCTTTTGCCGGCCGTTGCAATTTCCAATAATTTCTAGCCGATGGTTTGCAAGCATCGCTGCGGCAGTGAAGCTCAAAAATAAATTGAGAAGTGTATAGGGGAGGCACTGGTGTGATTCCATCGTTAACAGAAAATTCCGTTGGGCTTGAGTACATGGCATCTTCAAAACTTCCGTAGAGGCCGAGTGAGTTGAGCAGAGCTGATATGGTTGGATCATGGGCCGAGTAGACGTACATTTTGCTCTTTTCTATGGTTACGTTCTGAAAGTCATTCGTGTAGTTTGTCTGAGTTGGACTGTCCAAGAGACCAACTGACAACCTGAAATTTTGAATCATTTCGTAAATGAGAGGACCAGCCTCCAAGCGTTGCATTTGGGGAGTAGCCGTCCAACTTATGAAATTTAGGTTGTGAAATGGTTGCGTTTTCGCCGGGAAAAACTCTGCAGCCCAGTCGTGAAAATATCCATTTTGACACTAAATTTGATATAAATATTACACTAATTTTCCAAATTCAAAAGTAATACTAAAAATTAATAGACTTATTAAAAATTAGGATTGTACTTAGGGAGCAGTAACAATTACTTACTTCGGCCCAGAGTGTGTCGGCAATTTGATAAATTTGGGCAAATCCAGTTACATTCATTCCTGTTTTAGCCGTAAGTTGGTCAAAAAGATCTGGATTGTCTTTGTATAGTGTGTCAATATCGTCACTTGATTTTAAGAAATCAGAATTTGCTTGGGTGTACGTAGGACAATTTGCCTTGAATTGGAGTTTCTAAAAAAAATAGTCATTTTGTAGGATTTTGGAAACGTAATCTACAAAATAAAATAATGAAGTGAAGTATTTAAAA
Organism: Bilobella braunerae; assembly: GCA_034694865.1. Classification (NCBI taxonomy): domain Eukaryota; kingdom Metazoa; phylum Arthropoda; class Collembola; order Poduromorpha; family Neanuridae; genus Bilobella; species Bilobella braunerae. The sequence goes on along the minus strand of JAQFYP010000402.1, from coordinate 16,454 downwards.
ACATTTTGACGCATTTCCAATAAGTACGTGCTCCATTTACAACTTTTGACTACTTTTTTCTAGTTTGTAGTACTGTTAAAATGGCGGTATTTTCAAAACCATGGAGAGATAATCTGGATTTACTTATGCTTGAGCATTAGTACAACTCATAACACAAATTCTTTAAGCCAGAAGTAGGAAAAGGCTTAAAAAATTTCGCTTAAAGGTTAACCATGTTTTCGTTGTCCATTTGTAATTAATGCTTAACTAATAATTGTGTTGCTTAATTGATACATCGAAGTCATTTTTCTAACAGTTCTTACATTGTCTATTTTTTGGTTAATTTGTTTAACGGGAATTTTAGCATTCGGGTAAAGATTGCCGAGCATAAAGTTTGCTGTATCAATCGCTCGTTGTACATCACTTGACTGAACGAATACTTCACCGGGAGAGTAATATTTTGCCAAAAATCCGTCATATCGATTTCGAATATAAGTGCCCAATTCGGAGGCCATCACTTGTCCTTTCTGTTTAAAACAAAGTTAGATTACACTTTGATACAAAATTCATTGTTTTTCAAAATATAAACTACGGGTTTTTACAAGAATTTGGTTCTACAAAAGCTATTATAAAAAATACGAGCTTACTTACGTAAGTCAACTGTCCTGCTCCGTTTGGCCAGTAACTTGTGTCGTTATATATGTCGGTGGAGAAAAAGTTGCTTTGGGATGGAGCCCGGCCTCCATGTCGGAATACCTGAAAAAGTTATTGAAAATTTGTATTTCGGCTAAGCAATTACTATTATAATTAGAGGCAGTTGGCGCTGATTGCTGAGTCGTGGTTAGGTTACTATTTGACCAAGTAATATGGGCCATTTTACCGTTTGAGCTGTGCGGCCAATGGGTGAAGACATGGCTAAAATCATATGCCTATCATATGCCTAAAGTTGGCTGAAGACTTCATTTTTTTTTATTTCCGACTTCTGCCTTAATGTCAATTAGTTAAGATTATTGTCGATCCACAATATGCTTTAGAAATTATGCCTTTATTTTTATTATATTTTTTGGAATGTAAGTTCTAGTTTTTCAGAAATTCAGGCATAAAAACTGTGTATTTTAAGAGTACTCCCGTCTTTGGACGGACTACTTTAGCTCGTACTTGAACAGTAAAACAAAAAATAAAGTTTGAACCAAATATTTACGTACTAAGTTTACTGCAACTAGAGTGCTGGTGTCAGCCATGTCGTAGACATATTCAACTTCTTCTGCGTTGAAAAATGGGCAGATTGGTGGGTCAGATGACGGTGCATGCGGCTGGGATTGAGAGTTTTGTTGATGATGCCAAGCAAAAGAACTGTTGGTCAAGAGAAGAAATAAAGTAAAAATTATTGAAACGTTCATGTTAAATGGAAATCGTTAATTTTTTGAAAATATGACTGCATTTTTAAACTCTATCTTTCTATTTGTACTAAAAGCTCAAAATATGTCACCAACACTTCTTGTACCGAACAACGTAACTACCACTCATTGTTCTTGCTGTTTGAATTCTATATTTACTTGTTTTGCGTCAGACTTTGTCGCAAATTTTTTTATATAATTTGGGTTGCTGTTTTTCTAAATCCAGTTATCAAGGTGACATTTTAACTTGGAAAACAAATTTGACAAAATAAAATCTATTTATTGCAATGTTACTTTACATGGGTTTGACGTTAACGGTATTTACAGCAAAAAATAAATGTTGTGATAAACCCTGGAAATTTTACTTATTGAAATTATTCGAGCCAATTGACGTCAATTCTATACTTTTATTTTTTTTAGATCTAGATGTTATACTCTTGTTGAAATGGACAAACATTTTTCACAATTTCTAAACTATCAAAATGTTGGACTAAGAACAAATTATCACACGGCAACTTAGACAGTTTTGTGAAAAACGCTACGCGCCTCAGCGTCCCGGAACTATTGCGTCAAATTCTCTGAAAATTCAAACTTCCACTCATAACGTATTTTTGGGCATTCTCATGCTGAAACTAATAATATTTCTAAATTGAAACTTCGCAAATTATTAAATTTCTGGAACACACTGCATGTAAGCAAGTATCAGTTAGTGGATCATAGGGTTCCAATTTTTGTTTATTCAAAGTAAATTCTAAACACATTTTAGTAAATTTGAAAACTTTACAGTACAACAGTTGTATCAAAATTTTTGAACATAAGTATCATGTCTGTATTTTGATGGAGAGGGTATCGCTACCCACATCGCTCAGGCTTCCATCGGGCCCATTGCAGTAACTTCATTGGATACAATCTCAATGTCCTCCCTATCGTCTCTGCACCGTTATTGGGGTCAATACTTGGATAATGAGCACAGAAAATAACACATGTATTATACTTATGTTTGACCATCTTCTTAATATCTAGCCATTTATTTAGTGCCAATTAAAATAAAAGGTTAACGTTCCGTAAATTTTACGTTACACGTTATACAAACAAACAAGTACAAACTACGTTCAAACATTTTTTCTCTTTCAAAATATATATGTAGTACTGTTTTCATTGATTATTTCAGTCTGCTAAAAATTTAGGAATACTAGAACTAGCCTGTCCAGGAAGTCGGAGGCAAGATAATACCTTAAGGACAACGCCAACAGTGAGACTTTTTTGTAAAAAGTCGGGGGATTTGAACCTCCGTTTTCATTCTGGTTAGTGAAGTCAGCTCTAGACCAACTTGGCCAAGGCAACTCTAGAATAAGACAAAAAACTGATGGTTCGAAAATAAAAAGAACTTTTTAGAAGTGTTATTGTCTTTGGACTTGCTTGTTTGGCTAGTTGTTCTAATACTTGAAAATTTGTAAAAGTAGCTAAACCTTTTTTTAAAAGGAGCATTTATGTAGTTATGCATTACATGGAATCACTGTAAGGTGTCTCGTCTCGTCTTGTGCAGAAACTTGACTATCTGGAAGAATTTTTCCGTTTGGTAATTATTTTATCATATTTCATAAATTTAAATTTTTTATTCCATCGCTGCTGGAAATTGGCAATAATATATCGGCATCAGTCACCACTTATCGATAAATTGTATCCATTTTGGCCGCCCTGTGAGGTGTAGAGAGTGTATGAAGTGGCTCGTGACTCGCTCCTACAACTACACCATTCTTGGTTAGGAAATGCCAGATTGGCCCAGTAGCTCAATGGTTCGAGAGCGTCTCCCCGGATAGGAGAAGATGTGGGTTCGAATCCAACTGGTGGCCTCTTTTTTTTCTGGCATTCCCGCACCAAGTCTTTACAGCCCATAATTGATTGTGTCCAAAAAAATAAGGATGTCAGGTTTCCAGAAACTTGTTCTACGAAATTGGAAACAAATTTAAAGAAGCATGTAAAAAAATCTTTTAAAAAAAAATCAAGATTCTTATACGCTCGGCGAATGTCTGACAGTACTCAAAATAAATTCTAGATTTTATCAAGACATCCATATAACTATTTCCGCTTTCATCATCGCCGTCAACCAAAGGCTCAGAAAAACCAAATAATTTAGTTTTGTCGAGAAAACTATTGCGCATGGCGTTGGGCAACTGGGCCCGATAACTTTAATATTGTGAAGTTCCTTACTCTACCTTTGTCAACTTATCAGTGTTGACTATTTTTGCCCCACCAAAGTCTATGAGCCCATCTGTGCCATCGAGTGAAAGAACAATATGTTATGGTTTGATGTCCCCGTGTATTACACCCTTGGAATGGATGTAGTTGGTGGTTTTTACCTGTTACAGGAAAAATGTAGGGTTCAACCACTTGTAATACAAGCTGTATTTAGTGCGTTTTTGAAGTGGTTGTGTTATGGTTCAAGTAAATACGGAAGTTAGTCCAATATGGCACATTGATTTTTTAAAAGGAGCGCTACTCTCACGAAAGATAAAGTTTGCATCTAGCAAGTTCTTTTCTAGTTTAAGTTTTGAATTGTAAATTTTAGGCTGAGGCGCCTTAGAGTAAGGATGAATCTGAATCTAGGTAAGATTTAATTCTTGGCTTACAAGAAAAATGGCTAAGAAAATAGACAGAAAACCACTTAAGGGAAGTTGCATTTAAAATTAGGTGCCTTTCATTTTTATTTTGTGTTTCTTCTTCTGATCATGTTTTCACCAGAGGTATACTTTTATTATTGGTATCCAAAACTTCTTTAAAAGAAAACAGAAGTACGGGGCGTGGGCGCGACACCATAAATGCAGTATCTTATTATGCAGAACAAAAATTACTTGTACATTAGAATGTAATTTTCAGGTATATATTCTTTATTTGAATTATGCTCCAGTTTAGACAGATATTGTATTAATAATTAGGCAAGAGTTATGTTGTATAATTTTCGTTTGAGGGAAGGGGAGTAGTTGAAATTTTTTTTACTGTTCTGTAATTTTAATTCAATATATGGGATAGTGGTAGATCGGCACGTAAGCGCTATTTCTCTCGAATCTTTGTCTGAAGAGAAGCTTTTATGATTGCAAAACACTCAAGCTACTTTTCATATATTTTTTAAAAATTAGTTGTGCAAGTAAGTTGAAAATGTTTACCAAGTTTTGAAAATAAAACAAGTGTTCTTAAATATTCACTTTGTATAAAGCATTTTCAGTACTAGGATTTCCTTGAATTTAGATTAGGTTAAATATGATATGTAAGATTGGCCCGTAGTTATCCAATGGTTTGAAATGTCTAACTTTGAAAAAAAAATTAATACCGTTAATAAATAAAAGTAATGAACGGACAAATGACTAGTCTAAGAATTTGGGTTCGAATCTCCGGTAAGCTGTAAAAAAGATTTTGCTTTTGATTGTTTTTAAGGAATTGCCTTGTCACTGACCTAGTGGGTATCCGTACTTTTGAGGTTAGGGTGCACAATCAGAGGACATTGAAGTGATCAGAAACGGTTTCATAGTAACTTAGAAATAATTCTGAAAACTACGCTTATTTGCATACAAGTTTGCTATTGAGATCATTCAATCATATACCTACTCCTTTACATGCGTACAAGCCCTTAAACAGAAATATAAAATAACGCTTAGTTTTTTATGCCTGTGATTGCCCACAACACCGCACAATAGGGTACAACAATATAACAGTAGAAGTAGTGGTTAGCAGTTGAAAACATTTTAACCAATTTAGGCAATTGAATTGAAAACACACAGTTAAACAATCAAAGCCAAATTCGTAACGAGTAATAACAATTTTTTTTAAATAAATGAAGAACAGCATTCAATATAACTTGTAAAATGTTATTCTAACTTAAATGTTTTTAAATGTAAAATTCTAGGTTAAATTTTCTAGGAACAATATATATATAGTCTCTTTATTACATCTAATCTATTAAATTATTTTGCAAATTGCGTAAACTGAAATAAAGACATAAAAAAGTATAAAACAGTGTACCCCGGCTGTTTAGAATACACTAGACAATCTGCATTGAGATTTACAATTACAACGGAATTCCTGCCACTACCTTGACAGCATGTTACTCAGATTAGTAGTTTTCATTTTACCAGCACTTTTCTTTGCATCCATCAACGCTGGTTTGTCGGTGAGCCTTTTGGTTTATTCTTATTACTAAATATACCAACATAGGTTAAATAGTATAACTATTATTTGTGATTGTACAAGCAACATCCTTTTCAATATTTATAATATTAATATAAAAATTAATATTGACAATTGTTTATCACATTTTGTACTTTATAAGTAACGAGATAATATAACGCTAAGTTTAATATAAATCATGAAGGAAGGAATATAACTTTTATTTTCAAATTTTGTTTTTCTTATGCGAGACGTTTCTTTATCAAACTTTAGAAAGTATATATCCGTTACTTTTTTATTAATTGCATAAATTATTTTAGTCCTTTGTTGAAATTCTTTACGAAACGGGTGCAGGGAGAGAAGAAACCATGTGCAGCGGAACTGCAAAAAAAATGTAAGGTGACCACTGTAGTTGATCAAAAAAAATATAGTTAGAATTATGTAGTTTTAATTATGATGATAGTAATATCACATAAATCTAATTTGTGCCTCATTCATGTAGAGAGTCAGATGATTCATCTTTCTACGCCGTGTATTTTAATAAGCTCACTCCTCAACATAAAGAATGGAATGTAAAGGATGGAGCCCAGTTTCAAAATTGGGTCGAAAAGCACTCTGAATATCAAATTTGGGCAACTGATGTTCCAGGAAATGTAGTTCCAGAGCTGGACAAGTCAACTTGGGAGAGAGTCCAATTGAGTACAGGCACAGGTGGTGTGCTACAACAGTTCTTTACTTGCCATGGCAAACCAAAGACGCCTAGCGTGGTTGCTAGCAAAAAACAGAACATTGAATCTGAAGTTGGGAAGAGACCTACATTAAATAAAAGATCTTATACTATGGCAACTCTACAAAATAGAGCTTCATCTGAGAAGATAGCAAACTAATTTTCACTAAAATATAAACACCATTTAGACACAAACAATTGTTCGTCCTTATTTGTTTATTCAGTTAATTTAGTCTACCATGTAAATGCTCATTTAGTACTCAAGACAGGCCTTTTTCTATGCAAGTTTCTGGCAATTGAAAATAATTGCCCTCTGATATGAGCAAAAGTTTTGCTTTTCCTTTTCATACAAAACTCGGATACCAACACCAAGGAACTCATATCCTGAACCCGCTTTGAAATATGCGTAGTTTCTGAGATATACATTGTATACATTATACTAGCTCGGAAGAACAGAACGAAAACATAAAGTAGCTTTTGCTCCGCTTCCGCTACTTAACAAATAAAAGTCAAATAAAATTTTGATTTAGTTTAATAAGTTTTCAAAGCCACACGGTCCGTTTTGTTTTGTGGAGATTTGCAGATATTTTTGGAACCAAATTTGCAAACTACTCATCATGCAATTTAAATCGGCAAATACCTCAGCAATTGTTTAAGCTGAAAATAAAAATTCTTATACTCGTACAAATACTAAATCATACCAGAAATACTTGTACATTTTTGCAAAATGCAAAACACTAAAAATTTTGTCCCACAAAATAGAATTCTGGATGGTAGGAATTGTTTTTGACACCCGTTACAATGATTGATAAGAAACACATGTTGTTCTAGAAGTTAATTTGTCTTGAACAACAATGTACACAAAGCACAATCTAGTCTCTTATTTTCTCTTATGTATGGTGCAACTTAATTTAAAATAAGCTTCAAAAGGGCATTTTAAAGGACACAACTTGTATTCACTTAATTGGCACAGCTGCCGACTCGCACTAAAAATACCTGACTAACAGAAACTCAACAAAAATACAATTGAGTAACTATTGTAGAAACTGTAAATCTGAAACAATCTACTTCATCGCTCCTGCTGAAAAATGACAAGCGTACTTATTTATTCATATAAAGTACAAATCAGCACAAAATTATGTTGTTCAACGGCAGTCCGCAAAAGACTCCTCAAAGGGCCCTTAAGTACAAAACCTGCGCTTTTGTTTTCACTAAATATCTTGACAACGGAGAAATATATCTACTCAAAATCGGTAGTAAATTAACGTTCGTACAAGTTCCTAAGTATGATTTTTTGGAACGGGGCTGATAACAGTCCTGAGTTCTTATAGGGGGTCCTGAATTTTTGCTTCGTTTTTGTACAAAATGAATTGAAAAACACGTCTCTATGAGAAAACAGAATTAGGCTAATGCGGTTAATTACGTGCTAATAATCAAGGTAAAAAAACACACATTAATAACCCTTAAAGGTACCAACTTAAAACGCGTATATGCATTTACACTCATAAAGTACACACAAAGCTTGAACTATTTTTCAAACGGTTTAAATACAATATGCCGAATTAATAAATTCAGGACCTTATTTAAGGTCTCAATACCCTTATTAGCCCCATTGAAAAAATATATTTTATGTACTACTTTGATGTGCTTTAATTTGGCACGAAGTATACAGTACATGAATTTTTGTCCTAATTTTTACCTTGTACAAATAAGTACTTACATTAATGCCAATTTTCAGCAAAATCGGTGAGGTACGCGATATTTCGTATTTCCATGTTCGAAAAATGGTAAATTATCATCAGTACGGATAAAATTTACTATAACTAATGGTTGATCTAGATTTTACTAAATTAAAGTCCACATTTAGCTCAAATTGTTAACCAACTATTAAATAAAATTAGTTTTTCATTCTTAAAAAATGTAAAAAAAAAAAAAAAAATGTCAAACAATAAGTTTATTGTAGTTGCAAAGTGGAGGCAAAAAGGAAACAAAAATCTAACAAAGTGTTGTCCCCTATTTTAAGCAATGTGCAAATACTCAAAAATCAAAGTTAACATTTAGAAACTTTATAACATGCTTTAAAGGTCAATTTTCATTGCAGACTTTTTACTCTGTCATTTACGAGGATGGGCTGAAAACAGAGACAAAAATAAACATTAGTTTTAAAACATAAACACGCATTGGGTTTTTTTAATTGGCACAAAGTCAGGCCTTGACTTGCACGGCATTTTGCCAGAATTCTTGCTTCTTGCTTCCTTTTTGAAGCTGAATCATTCCATCTGAAGTAACTCTCCTCTGACGGATAGAACACTTTTCTATACATTTGCAAAATTGGATTCTAATCTAGAACAATAAAATGACCGAAGAAAGTAGATTTAGCGTTGGGACAAACGGTGAACTAACTTATTATCCAAGAGTTGGAGAAATTGACCCAAGAAAAGTGAGCAGTGGTTATGAGGATTGGTTTGAGGTAAGATCTATTTTGCTTAAATATAATAATTAACTAGCTAAAACCCAATATTGCACTTCAAAACCACAAAATTACAATTTCCATAATTGCATTTCAAAACTAAACTATAAATCTACCAATAACAATTAAATCCACCTGTCTTGTGAAGGTGGACTAGCTTGTTTGGCTAGTTTTTTTTTTAAAAAAAGTATGCATTGCAGGTGACTTGTGACACCCAGGACTACAAACCAGAGGAGATCGAAATCAAGGTTAAGCTGAACTTGATTCATGTTAGCGGAAAGAGTGAAACAAAATGCTTTTACAGAGAATTTGTGCTTGACGAAGGAGTATCTGCGGATAATTTAATTTGCAGCATCTGGAACGCAGCTGGTGTGCTCATAATTTCCGCTCCTATAAGAAAAGGTCCACAAAAGATCACACCTCCGAAACCAAACATGCCTATTACAATGGAACCCTTTAAGGACTGCCATCAAAAAGCAAAAACTGCAAGTGCACTGGCAGCATCGAGTAAAAAACCGGCGGATTGGATGACAGTTATGCCCGCAAGTGAGCTACAAAAACTGTCACTTCAAGAAAATAACGATGGAATCACAATTCCATGGAGTGTGGAGGAAGACGATAGTGAGGATATACCCAGCATTGCAAATGACCCTAGATTTGAGGACGTCACAGACTACTTGTGCCTAGTGGACGATAAACATGGCATCGAGACGTTTGAGGTTAGTACTAACTTCAGTCACTGTATAATTTTATACGGTTTTTTTTTCCGTTTTTTTATATTTTACTTACTAGGAGTGATTTTCAAATTTCAGTTTTTAAATAATAGGAAACCTTTCTAGTTTCCTTTCGCACTTCACAAACTTAAAGGAGATTAGATCACGTTGGTCTTTGAACGTTTGTTTAGAATTTTAAATTTGAGGAGGGCGATGGCTGATCATCTTTAAAATCATTTTTTTTTGTATTATAATTTTAATGTAAGCCTTTTGGATTTTGCAAAAATTAGTACCTGAAAGATACTCCTAGTTAGTTTATTACTTCTGATAGTGTTTTAGATTAGCTTTAGTTACTAGTTTTTAGTTTAAAATTTTTACTGTTTCCTTAGAAATACTTTGTATAGTATTATTGCATGGTTGAAAAACCACGACCAATATTCTGTCTGATTGATTTGAATTATTATGTTTAACAGACCAAAGTTAACTTTCTTCTAAATTTATTTTCTGTTTCAGCTCAATTTCGAAATGCACGAGTACCTACCTGAGGACATCGTCATCAGAATTGCTAAAAGAATAGTGGTAATCATGGCCAAGCATGAATCCAAAAAAGGAAACAGAACTTCACGTCTTAAAATGTTTAAAAAATTTACTATTCCTGAGGGTGCTGTAAGAGAAAACGTGCATTGTTTTCTACAGGAAGAAATTCTTAGAGTATTAGTAACAAGAACAAAGGCTGTTCACCAACGAAAAACGTTAGCCACCAGTGTGGATACAGCAGCGATTGAAGACGTTTTGAAGAAACGAAAAGACAAGGTCTGTAACCCTGCTGGCCAAATTGTTGAAAAATAAATTGCAAAATACCTAAAAACAGCGCATGTATCTAACTTAAATGGCGAATCTGTATGAAAAGTTAATAAAAAAGATATATTAAAAAACTTAAAATTCTTAACTCACTTTTTTATAGTATTAGCACTCGTGTTGGCTATGGCTTATGCCAAATGTCAAACAAACAAACAAATGAGTAATATAAACACTAGCGCACATGCATATGAAATTTTATGTTGTTGATTCCATAATGCTTTTTATATAAACAAAATATTGTCTAGCAAGTATATAAAAATAAATTAATTCTTCACAAACTCAGGTTACGAAAATATGTACATTTAAGCTAAAAGTATGTATAAAAGTATCAATATGTATGTATTATTTATATGTATGTATAAATGTATCTGTCGTTCTCAAAATATCTCGTGCATTAATTGGTTCATTAATTGCTATTATTATATAGAAACCATATTGTTCATACTGTCATTCCTCAGCATATATTTCAGCATACTTTCCATTGAAATTTCAACAAAGAATATCACGGTGTTTAGGAAGGAATACAAAAGAAAAACTATAAATTTTGAGTTAAAAATTTTGAATGCAAACACAAATTTGTAGGTAATTGTAGTATGAAGTGCTCTAGAAATTTTTTCAAGAATTTGTATTACAGCTATTTTCTACGGAATCCGGAGAATTTGACGTTCAAAAATTACCTGCAACTAGTAAAATATATCTGCTATTATCCAAGCACTGGAAACAATAAAAACCATTTTCAGAAAAACTTATAATGGTGTTCCACGCAAGAAAACCACTTGTCAATTGCTACACATTTCTACCCACAGTGTTACGCTCAAATTACTTTAGTACACATAATGCAAGTATAATTAAATTTTCAATTAAATTTAATCAAGACAATATTTTTGGCTTGTCATATAGTTTCATTTCTTGCCGTCAACGTCTTTCTAGCTTTATACTTTAATTTCAGGTACCACACTATAGAATAAATGGAATAATGTCAATACTATTCCTACATTTGTAAATGTCATCATGCCTTTCTTATGAAAATTCAATTTTTGAATCTTCTTTTGAAACGGAGGTTCAGAGAATTTTAAAAAATAATTTTCCCATGCTTATGAAACCTGGTGACTAAAACAGATTGAAACAGGTTTGAAGGTATTTTGTCAAACGTATTTCGAAATTTTGCAAATCATTGATCTAGTATGCAAATGCCGGAGAACCCAGAAAAGTTTTTTTTTTAAATAAGGCATTAAATATTTAGAGAATACACAGATTTACAAAATCAAATATTCTGTTTTTCAAGTTAAATGTCATAATTTGAAAATTATTAATTATCCGGTTCGAAAATTTTGGAAATTCGAAAACATATCTTTTCAGGAGTTAATCAGACACAGAATTGAAATAATTCATTAAATCCTAGAAATTTAGTTTTAAGTTAGAAGAAAGTAATTGCTTTCAATTAAGCGCAACTCAAATTAAAGTTTCCAAGTTTGTTTAAACAAAAACCTAAGCCTAAAAAATATGTCGTAAGAAAATTATGGTTATAACCACGCTATTAGTTTACATGCCTATCTGCGCCAGAGATCAAGGTTTAAAACCTAAATTAGACTTTTTCCTACCCCAGTTGAAAGTCACCCCTCTCAAATTTTTCTCACCTTTCATCTTTCTCTGACAAAAAAATTGATAACCTTTTTTAACATTGTCTAGAGCACCAGACGTCGATACTACGCTAACAATTTACATCAGTTACATTTTTTTATGAACCTGAAGTAAGCCTTCACCCTTCCTGCTGATGCAATCAAATGTCATCTGCAAGTTCATCGCCTAAACTTCTAAAACAAACGTCAGTTAACAAACGACCGTGCGGTACCGAAATGCTAGTAGCATTTCTGAAATATACAGAAGTACGATTAAAAAAAAAGAACAGAAATTTAACTTCTGAGCACGTACTTGATCCTTGCCGAGTATCGCCTGCTTGCAACGCACATTTGTTTTGAATTTGCTTTGTTCTTTATCTAGTATACAAATTAAAATTTTCAGTTCAAATACAACCATTCAATTTGGTTTTATTTTATTCTAAAAAATTAATCACTCTTAAAAATGTAATGATAAATCTGAAAAATATCTATTAAAGCAATATATTGCTGGTGTGCCGAGAAAGAAAAGATTAAAAAGATTTGAATCTGTAAATTTAAGCAGCCTTTGTTTGTTTTTTGTAAGGGACATTGAGCTTCAATATAACAATGATTATGAACAAATTAATCCTATTCATAGCTGTTTCATTATTTCAAAATATAATAATTCTTTGTGTTTTTGAAAATCACTATTTTGAATATGAATTTTACTCCGTTATGTGTATTCAACAAAATTTAAAAGAATATCAAGCAATATTTAACCAATTCAAGCAATTTTAAGATAAATTTATAAATTTTCTAGTCAACTATTTATCTTAACTTCTTTTTGCACGCGTTAACTTGTAGAACAATTTAAACGATTGTCAAAGTTTACTTTACTGTTGTCTTCTATGCTTCAAATTGCAATTTGAAAACGTCCTTGAAACCAAAACAGTTCCTTTGTTTCCTGCCCTCATCTTCTAGACATGATGTTTTAGAACGTTGCGTTGTTTTGAACACCAAGTTCTCACCCTCCTCAGTCTCTGCTGAGGAATCGAGGTGTTCAGATGTTGTAATTTTCACTACATTAGCTGTTGCCAGTAGCGTTTGAAGTTTTCAAAAAATTAAGAAAAGGAAGCTTCAAAGTTTTAAAATGGAATCTAGAGAAAGTGAAAATACACGCAAATACATAGCTTTTGTTTGTAAACAATGCAAAACCGCCTTTGGATTCTACTCAGAATTTATTGAGCACAAAATTCTATTCCATCAACAAGAGTTGAAATCCTCTTATTTGAACAGGAGCAAAAGTTATTTCGAGTCAAATGCATTGCCAAAGTTTTCAGAACCAATAAATCCACCTAGTAAGTTTAAATTAACTTTAGTTTTACTAGGAGTTTTAAAGTTGATTAAAAAGTTATTTGTTTATTTGTTATTTATAAATAATGAACAACGACTTTTGTTTACTTTAACCAAAACTAAAATTTCAAGTTAGGCAGCTGCAAATATTTGTAAGATTTTGACAATGTTCTATTTCTTATAGATAAAACCGGGAAGAAAGAGATTCTTATGAATTTGGAGTTGGAAGTTAATTTGGACAAGGAGTAAGTACTACTATAGAGTTTTAGAAACGTCTAGATTTGACCTATATTTGTATTAAGTAAAATTTTAAATTTACTTTCGAACTATTTTTTAAATTTTTAATTCAAATTTTTTATTAATATTGATAAATTCATTTTGTTTAATAACTTGAATGAGCAATAAAAGTTTTTATATCTCCAATTAATTTATCTTAGATTTTTGCAATGTTGAATTTCAGAAAACGCAGAGCTGAAGAGACACCCAAGGTGGCTAAACTTACCCAGTGCTTGACTGACGTGGGACTCGAACCCCCGCCTAAAGCAAAAAAACGAAGGTCAAGAACTGTCAAGCTCGATTGCACCGCGTGTCACACCGTGTTCGACTGTGTCTCGGATCTGAACAATCATAAAGTTTTTGAACACAATTACCTCAAACGAAAAGGCGGACGCGTTGTCCCTCCAAAATCCAAACATTGCAAAATCTGTAATTTACGGTGTGGCACTCAAAGAGATCTAAATTCGCACCTATTCTACAAGCACCCGGATTTCAGGCCATGGAAATGCGATCAATGTCCGTTTGAAACGGCCATGAATTCAAGACTAAGAAGCCACGCCCTCTGCCACAACGCCGGTGACAAATATGCTTGCAGTTTTTGCACTGTTTCATTTAAACAAAATTGGCGGCTCGAGACCCACCTGCGAGAGGATCATAACCAAATTATTGTAAATTGGAAACCTAGTCGCATTTGTGAGAGTTCAGGGAAGAGAAAGTCAGCATCCAAGAAAAACTTGATTTTGGTAAATGAGATAATTTATTTAAAATAGTGAAATTTTTAAAACTAATTTTGAGAGTTTGTAAATTTGAACCATACTTTTTAGAATTAAGTTATGAAAGTCACTTGTGAATTAGGTATTATTAACATATTGTGTACTTTTGTTGTGAATTTTCTTGGCAATTATGCTACTGTATTTTTAGTATTTTGAAGTATTTTCATTTTACTCACACTTTTAGGAATCGCGTCAACCAGTTACATCTAAAGCCAAAAAGCAAAAAATAGTAAACAGTGATGCTACTTATTTAGGTGTAAGTTACGTTTACTTAAACTAATACAATAACAAATGTTGCAAAACTTTTAAAATTTGACTTTTTTTTTCAATTTTCTCAAAAATATTGCCAAACTTTGTGACTTACTGCTTTATATTATTTCAGAGTACACATGCTTCTATTGGTGAAAATCAGAACTCAGCAACTACTCTTGAAGTGTCACAAAGTGTCGGCTCATTTTTCATACCAAGCTGCGTTAAAACTGCTGCGTCAACAAATAGCCCCACTTTTTCCTGCACCATCTGTTCCTTTTCTACGCCTTACGAATTAAACATCCTTACGCATGAACAACGGATTCACAATAATTCTGCAGCCTATGTGTCAACGACGTGTGATTTAGGAAATAATGCCAAAATACCTGTTCCGGAATGTTTTGCAAATTATTACGAACAATCTGTGCCCAATTCTACATCAAATCCTGAGCCATGTCCCAAATTGATGACATTAAAACCCTGCACAAAATTGATGTCAACAGAGTTATTCAATGATTCGATGCCACCAGAATCCTGTGCCGAATTGATAACAGCAGAGTTATGCACCGAGTTGATGGCATCAGAAAAGTCTAAAATTGATAAAGAAACGCGTTTGGATGAGATTTCTGCAATTCTAGTTTCAAATGATTTTGAATTGCCAAAGCGCGATGAATTTGGTGAAGAAACAACCGGATCTTTAAATCAAGAATTTGCATATTGCGATGAAGATGAGCCGGAAATTCTTTTCGTATCAGAAATCAATCCCTCGTCAGCATTCAAAAAGCAAAATTACGATTGTCAATTGTGCCTTTTTACGTGCGCATGCCCTGCATCATTGAGGCGACATATGAAAAATACGCATACGCAACTCCAGGATTTGAGCGAAACTGCCACATTCCCCCTATTTTAGAAACTATTAGTGTGAACCCAATTTTCTACATTTGTAATAAATCCCCAAAACACTTTAATATGAAAATTTAACTTTCAGGTTTTAATTTCAGCAATACTACGGTGCAACTCAATTTAAACTGAAATATACTCAATTTAAAAAAAAATTGTGAATTGGTAAAATTTATTATTTAACTAAGAGTTTAAATTGTTTTAATTGTAATTATGCAATGAACTCGTAAAATTTGAAAATGCAAAAACACAATATGAGATTGAACAACACGACTGAAGGTTTTTGTGTCACAGAATGGAAACTACTTCCTTAATACATAACATTCAAATTTCGATATCCCTTAGCACGCACAAATCCTAACAGGAAGGCAAGCAGGACAGATAATGTGCTTGGTTTCAAGGAGAAAAAAACCGTACCGATTGAATTTCACATGGAAGTTGCAGCGTAAGCATGTGGAAGTAGTAGCGAGAATTTGAGGTCATGAATGACTCACAAAACGTTACAATAAAAATTTAAGTAAATAATTAATAAGCAAAGCGGCGTATCATATATTGTAATTCAACTCTAAAAATATGTGGTAATCGTTTGAATAACTTAAAAATCGCGCTGTATATTATTTACCGCATGATAATTTGCAAATTGAAGTTTCGTCCCCTGAAATTTGAGAACGATCGTGAACTAGCAAAGTACTTTGCGGTGAATAGCATTGATTATTTCCGATCTTCGATTTAGACAGTTTTTTAAATTAACTGATTTAATTTTTGAAAATCAAGCGCAAATTAACTCACTGTCCAATCAAGCACATCTATACTATAAAATCGTTCGTCTGTCCGTCTGTCCGTCTGTCCGTCTGTCTGTCTGTTGCCGATGCCTGCAAAAACTGCTGGAGCTATAGGCGCCATATTTTACACATAAATGAAGTATGCATCTGAGGTGGTTTTAGGCCAAACTCCGGCCAAAATTTACTTCCGGGTTTGGCAGGGTCAAAGGTCAAAA
>JAQFYP010000401.1:0-24095 GCA_034694865.1 Bilobella braunerae | reverse complement strand
GGGTGGGTGGAAAAAAGGGGTTTTTTCTCATATCGGTTTAACACACGATCCTTGACGCCAACAGGGTCCTCCCCTCACTACTTGCTTGACACTCAAAATCGACATATCTGTTACCCAATTAATACAAACGCTCACGTTACTGATTTCCACAAAAATAAATCTAACATGGACTCTTAAGGGAACTTTAAAATTAACAATGTTTAGAGGTTAAAATCGGTAATCGCTAATAAGCTAATAATAAGTAAGTAAGTAAGTAATAAGTAAGGTAATTAGTATTGTCGAATACATAGGTAAAATGCTTGGTTACATTGCTTACTTGTATAATGTCTCGCCAAGTAGCGCAAGTCCCCTGCAAAGCTTTAAAGCCAGTCCACTTTGGAAATATTTTAATGAGTTCCGGGATGATATGAGCAATACTTCCACCAAAGTTCCCTGACTTCATGTAGTTATCTATCGCCTTAGATAAGGTGTTTGGACTATCGTCATGACTACCGGATCTTGAGCTACTAATGACTATCCAAATGATATTGAAGAACAGGACGTTGAACTGATGTTTTAAGGTTATGCTCGCCTCCCCTTGATGCATATCTGTTGTCAAAGAGTTTGCAAAGTCTGAAACTTCCTGTACAATCATATCTGCATTTTTCGACTTCTCGCTCAAGGCATACTTCTTCAAGGTTTTGTGCGTGAAGTTTCTTGTTTCTGCCCAAAAATTTCCAAAGCTGAGTAGAATTCCTGCGTCAATATTGTCAAGTTAGATCAGAACAAATTTAAATTTAATTGCAGTAACTGCACTAACCAACGTATAGAGGATATAAATATTTTATAATTTTTTTTGATCAAATTATCACAATTTGTGTTTGTCAGAAACCTTATCTTGAAATTTACAAAATTGTTTCAAGATTTTAAATTCCGGCAATTACCTAATGGTAAAGATTCGGTTTTCTCCAAAAGCCATATATCACTTTCGTCGACGTGTGAGAGCAAGCTCTCGGAGTTTCCAACTTGCAAAATTTTCTCGTAACCGTTGATAACAACTAAAGTATTGCATATCATTGGAAATATTAAATTTAAGGTTTAATTGGTTTAACCTAATTAGTTAACTAATTATTATGATAAAAAACTTCGCTGGCCGTAAACCGCAATTTTGAGTCACTTACCAGTTGGTATAGAACCCAGTTGTAGGCTAAACACATCGCCGTACTTTTTGCTTAATTTAAAGAATGCAACAGATGGGCGCTTAGAATCTGCCCAAATCACACTAAACAGGGATCCAATCAGTGGAAAATTAGGCGGCCCTAAATAATAAGAAAGCAAATTTAGCTATTTAGCAAATGCTATTAGCATAATTTTGTATTTTTTGAGTAAAATAATACTCAAAACGAAACATAATAATATCTGCTTGATTTATTACTTAAAAGTAATTAAACATAGAATTAATTTAATATTACAATACATATATTTTAAATTTGAAAGAAGAGTTTACCCAAAGGTAGATGATAATTTGACTTTTTATAGCGAAAACGCATAAAAATGTACGCTAGGACAATTATTGCAAAATAAAGTAACATATTAACGGTAAATTATTATTAAAATAACAGTATAGTAATGGTTTTCAACTTTACGTCTAATGAGAGTCTGCTAAATTTCCAGGAGCAAACCTCACTACTGGAAAATTTGTAGTTATCATTTTGCGAAAATTAGCCTTGAAGATTTTGTGCTGAAAAACAAAGTAATTGAAACCGGTTCTTTATAAAAAAAAAAAAAAGCGGCATAGTGCTGAGCACCAATTAATTACATTAGCGAATATTGCAAAAGTAGAAATTGGAAATAAACGTGTTGTTGATCACAATTTTTGTGTCGACAGGTTTGGTTCTAGAAGATAAGAAAAAAGTAGTCGTTTTATCACCAACAGAAGATATTTTTATCTATCTCCTATCTGTTGTCAAAATCAAGGCATCATTGACTGTCACCACACCTTTCCTTATTATTTAATGAACTTTAATCTAGCAAGTTTGTTCAACTTCTTCATTAATGACTTCAATATATTCCATAATTAATTTCTTAGGAATACTCGAACGTCCGAATTGCCCTGTTCAAGGTTCAGTTTTCAAATAAGTTTTGGATATTTTTTGGTTTTTGGGTTCTCAAAGATTTGAGGTCACCTAGGTCAAGTAGAAGAGCAAAGGATTGTAATCATATTTAATTCAACAATGGAGTTTTTGGGCATATTGAGTGCCCATCTGAGGTGCCCACTATAGGAGGTATCGTCGAAGACACTTTTTGTGTGATTACAAAACACGGACCGCAAAATGCGGTGATTAAAATTAGGCAATTACAACGGAGGATGTAAATTTATCAGTTCAGTGTTATACCCCATAAAATTTTTATAAGAATTTTAATCAATCAAAATCAACCAATATGTGTAGATTGATAATGGCATGGCTTGTAGGATTTGTCTCTAAATTTAAAATTCCAGAAGTGCTTAATCATGGGTGAAAAGATATTTAATTAGATAATTACTAAGCTATAATTACCGGTGCAATGATTGCCTATATTTTTAGTGCATATTTAAGTATTTCCAAAGCAAGTTGTATCTCCAATGCGTAGCTCTACCTTTGTCGAATCCTGCATTTTTTTGCTTCAAAAGTTTTTTGAGTTTTTATGTTTTTCAAACGTGACATTTTTGTGCAAAGTTAGTAGTGTTACAGAAAAAGAAAATAGAAGCTCTCAAAATCTATTTGCGTGATTTATCTCAAACTAAGCCATTTCCAATATGAGCAAATGAGAAAGCTGGGTTTCTTACAGGAGCTATTTCAAAGAGTCTCAAAATAATAAAATTTCAGTTTATATGCTATACGTTTTGTCCAATTCATTTATCTAGTAGTAAAATTTACGTATACATTAGCAAACCAATGTGTTGCCGATATTACTATTCATGCATCATTCAGCACTTTTTTTGGTTTGTGGTACGCTACTGTAGTAACAAAACCCAAGCAAATTTTGTACTTCTTTGTGTAGTAGCCGTACTCTATTTCTATCTTACTACAAATGAGTTACTTGCCTACGTTATATGACACCTATCGAATCTAATTCTCTGGTCGTCTTTTATATGGTATCCTGACGATGATATCTTGCTACTACTTAAAAAGTACTTCTAGAAGACATTTCTAATGCTTAAACAGTCCGATACTTTTCTATCGATACTCTTAAATTTTTATATAAGTGGAAAGTGAAAAAAATTTAAGTTAGAAGGCTAATAAACAACAATTTTTAGTGACATAGCTCTTCACGCAAATAAGTCATCATCGAAATAGGAAAACACACTAATGCTCCAAAGGCACTTTGTCTTCTAATTGATCCAGCAAATATTGTATTTGGAGACATAATTTTACCGCTACTGAAGCTCATACTAGTTTGGATTAGTTATCACCACTAACACAATGCTAATTTGCTTTTACGAAAAAATGGACTTTAGAACCATGTTATTTCTTGAGTTGATTGCCGCAACGACGCCTACAATTGTAGCACCATCGCCTTCTATCATGTCAAAATTGAATGAAACTTTGGCTAACTTTGAGAAAAGGTCAAAGGTAAAAGATCAAATTTTGAGGTTGGAGTTAGCTAGCGAGTTGAATTGTGGAATAGAAACTCGTACGCGGAATGCGTGGACTGAAGTGGAAAATTGGCAACTTTTATTCCCTGGAGGCAGAAGCTAAATTAACGCTATTTGATGAAATACTTATTATGAACGCGGTATTGCGTTTGCCTGCTTGATAAAGTAGGAAAAAACAAGTTTATTTGCAATTAATAAATTCGTAAGCATTATAAGTTATTTTATCAATTTGTGAAAAGGAAGGGAAGGAGCCACTAAAAAAATCGTAACCGGAGTCGGATTCGAACCCACATCTTTAGTTTTCCGGACTAGTGCTCTCACCAATTGAGCTATCCAGCCAGACTTGTTCAGTGGTAGGAAATTGAGAAGAGATATGCGGCTTAGGAACGCAACATACTCCCGGGTTGAAACAATTCTAGTGTTTCGACATATTTTGTAATAATTATTAGCACACTTTTGACGTTTATATTTACCAATAAATCTAAATGTAAGTTGTACATTGTTTACAACATCACAGTAATGGTAAAATAGCTCCCATAACAGCAGTCATTGGCAGGTGAAAGTAGGAAACCAGATTTAAGTAATCATAGTAACTAAAAAGCAGTTTAAGGATTGGAATCATGCCGAAAGCATGGGTAACTTGTAATATCTTGCTGTTAGAAGTGGGTGATACCCGGTTCGGTAATAAACAAACTAAAAAATAGTATACTTGTAAATTGCCTTTTCTTTCTGTGCGTCCGTCCGTGTTTAGCAATTGTACTTCCGCATTTGCATTTCAAAACTTCGATTTCACCTTTGCAGTTGCATTTTAAAACTTTCACTCTCACTTGAAAACAAGTACACTACTAGGCATAACAGTAATTAAAAGGAGTCTTGGTCGGAATTGAGGCGATTTGCATAGAATTACCTGCAGATATCAAACGAAAGCTACGGCCGTACCTGATTTCAGGTTTGCGTTCTCCCCTTAAAACAGCAGAATGTTACGGATAGTCTGCTGTGCTCGCTTAATAACAACATCTATGCTAATGACTTCCTTCTTTTACAAATCCCTACCCTCTACTTTACATGTTGACCATCCGCTCTGCGGAAATGTTTAGTGTTTTCTTAAAAGGATCCGGGTCACGGGGATTCGAATTTTTCCCATCATTTCGAATACACCTCATGGACACCAAATAAAAATAAATTGTTTTTATCTGGATTTTCGCTAGTGAAAAGTTAACTTTATTTTGACTTTTTACATCGACTAACATAGTCATGTGCGTCGTAGATACATGTGTAACCAGTTTCGCATTCAATATACAGCGGTGCGTCCAGTGCAGGAAACGTATTTAGCGGAACTTGTGGTGCCCACGGATGCGTTAAAATCAAGTTATTTCCGTCGGCTAAATTGAAGTTTCCGCAACGTTTGCCTTCAGGCGCAACGCACTTCTTCATCTTCTTGTTCCAAGTAAAAGCTGCTGTCAAAACAACCACATTTTTCACCGCCAATGCATGCAAGGCCGCTAAAGGCGTTGCAGAGTCCATGCCCATACCTTCCACACTTGTCACCGTTGCTAAGCAACGACTCCAGTTGCTTGTCCCAGGCAACGGGATCCGTTAGCTCACATTTCTCCTTCTTACACTCACATTCAGGTATGCAGGGCTGGGTCGCATTGTCACCCTTCCCTGGTTTAGTGCACGCTGATCCTGGCAGGAGGAAGCAAGTTGAACTTTTGCCAAGGCGAAACTCTGATTGTGCGCCTTGGGCGCATCGACAAAAACCGTTGACACACTCCAAAAACTGTTCCGAGTTGCACTCTTCGCTCGAGGAGCATTAAGTGTTGTACGACTTCAAGCATTTGTGGTCGGATGTCGGACTGTAGCCCGGAAGGCATCGACAAACGTTTTCTTTGGGATTGTACGACTTCCCGAAATTCCAAATTCGACTACTAATTTTCGACCCTTGGTTTGAATCGGCGTATATCTCTAAGAACTCTGTGCAAATTCCGTTCTCAGTACATTGGTCGTATCTGGAGGTGCACTTTTTACCGTATGGAATTACGCACTTTTGCATCCCTGCATCATACACCGTTGGTGCAATGCAAGTGCAAACTTTGGCTTTCGATGAGCAGCTTAGATGTGCCGTTATGTCACAATGCAAGTTCTTTTTGTTGCCTTCGTCCGCGCAACTCTTGCCGTAGGAAAGTGTCGGAAGGCAACTATTGTGATTTTTGGATGCAAAAAATCCAGGTTCACAAGTGCATTGTGCACCAGATTCCCGCATGGGAATTAGATTCAGGCTCCATAGGGACACAAGTACTTGTTGAGGAAATTTGACACCGTGGAATTGTCGGCGAAGAATACATGTCGCGTGTTCGACGCAGTTGCCATTTTTACGGTTACAAGGTGCGTCGACTTTTCTAACGCAGCCTCTGTCCACAGAAGAGTAAAATTCTTCCTGCATGTTGCAAGTGCAAACGTTGTCGAAGCAGTGCAAATTTTTGCTCTCGTCACAATCTCCATCTACGCGTGCCCCGCACCGCTCGTCATTTTGCAATTTCTTTTCAGCTAAACCGGAATGCGGCAAAATTTGAGAAATGAGCAAGACAAACACAAACTTGAACATTTTGAGTCCCTTTTTGCAGTAGCATTACCAGTCAACTTGTTTTATATAACAGCAAATTCGGAGCGCAAGTTTTCTGTATCACGCAACCTACAGCATGCATCATTACCAAGAAATTAGTTGCAACATTAATGAAAGCAATTTTACACGCTATACCAAGGGCAGCACTTGGTATTAAACCTTTTGCAAATAATATAAAAAATTAACTTTGTCAACGCTTAAAACGGTGCATGTTTCCCAGTATTTTTTTTTCAAGTTGCATGTCGCTTTGTTATAATTTACCCAATCAGCACTATAAATCGCAGTATATAACCTTATGATAATAACTTACATAGGTCCGGGTTTGGATTACTGTTTACAGTACGTGTTAATGTGGAAGCGCTTAATGACAAAACAACTTTTATTACATAATTAGTTTTAGTTGAACTTTAGTTTTCGTTTTACCAAAGCAAAATTTGCTTGTAGCAGATTCAAAATTAATTTTTAAAAAAGACTATAAGGCTAAAAAATTATTAGACAAATTTAAATATTCCAGGCATGCCGCTGGATTTGATCTCTTGCCATTCGGCTTTATAGCTGGATGTCCAAAGTTCTAAATGCTCAAAAAAAATAATGGAGGGTGGGGTTACAAGAAGCCCTATCTGTAACGCACACACAAAAATGCAATTACTATGTTTGCAATGTTTACAAAAAGTATGTCTATTGCATGAAGGCATCGTTTGAAGGATTTTAGTCAGACAACACCTGTGATAGCTATGTCGCTGCCTAAGTTGGAGAGTATTTTGTTGCTACAACGGTCTGTTTGCCTGCTAAACGACCTAGCAAACATTCAGCAAGCAGACTTGAAAAAAAAATTCACCTAGCTCTATAACTAATTCCTTACCCTGCTTTACACTCCATGTCCACAATTTTTTTTAAAATTTTGAATATACAATTTTTAATTTTTTTGTTGACGGAAATCCTTATGGAATTTAACGTGTAAATTCCTGTTTCACGTGGTCCCCCTTTTGGAACTTTTTATAAATTAGCCAGTAACGACCCTACTCAAAATGCGAAGAGGGACCCATTAGGTGCAATATTATTTTTTTTTTCAAAAGCGTTCAAGAACGTCAAAAATCATAAACATTTAAAAAAAAAAGCTAAATTCTGAAATCATCGAAATCTAAAAAAACTGTTTTTGAAGAGATGAGTATGGACATTTAAATTTTTTTTTAAAATTCTTGATTTTCAGAAGTAGCATAAAAAAAACTTTAAATTTGGTTATAGCAGTTTTATGGGGTATAAGGTTTACCCCATCCAAACTTTTGGATGAATTGACAAATTTATAGAAGTTCAAAATAGGGGACCACGTGAAACCTCTAACTTACATTTTAAATCTTATAAGGACTTCCGAAATATAAAAACCAACCAAAAATAATATTTTCAAATTGTGTTTTCAAAATATTGGAAGACTTTTTGCCCATAGAGTGAATGGGGTCGAGTTATGAGGTTAGTTATAGAACTATATGACTTTATATTTTTGATTTCGAGTCAATAGGACGCGATCATGACACAATGATCCCTCAGTCAATCAATCAATCAATAAATTGGACCAATCAATCAGTTGGATCAATCATCAAAGTGTATTTTCATTATCTATACTATTCAATAAAAGCCGAAGAAAGCGTGACAAAAAGAGGGTAGCGGGGGATGGATTTTACAAAGAGAAAATTTGTAGCTACACTATGAGCGAGTGAGCGCAAACAATTAGCTGCACGCTTATGAATGCTGGAGTTGGACATGGCACTTAAATTACATCTTAAAGTTAAATTCCCCTCTCCTAGGACATGTGTTTTTACTAGTTTCCATTTCCAATAAGTGTAGGTGCACTAGACAACCTTATGTACATATAAGTTGCAAAAACAATTGACTTAAAACAACATCATTACTAAGTTGTAAACAAAAGAAATCAAAGCTCACGCTACATTAGTTATTTTATTTTGAATGATTTTCTAAATAACATCCAACAACTAAGTTTTAAATAGAAGGCCTTAAAATTATGCCACAAATAAAGACCTTTATGTCTAACGTTTCAAATCAAATAAGCCTAAGAAATTAGACAGAAGCAATTTGAAGTTAGAAGACCACATACTTTCTCCTGCAAAAACCACTGGAATGATGCTGCCTTCAGAAACCATTTTTTTAAATTATCAATAAGCATGAACTATACTTTACTAAAGTGCAAAACACGGTCATTTATATTATTCTGCCGTGTTGTACAACTGCACATTCTTCACTAGGCAAATGCCTGCGATACAGATCTTGCCGATCTTCGCGACATGAGAAGTAGATTCGTCGTCAACTGAACGCAGTTGCTCAGGGTGCAGAGTACAATCGAGTTTTCAAAAGTGTACAACGACCCTGCCGTACACACTATAACGGGGCACGAGCGATGGAATTGTTTCACCCAGCGATTGCCCTTTCGCCCTTCGCTTTCAAATCGCTGCCGCCACTCTTGCAGAACAGCGCTACTCTCTTCGTTGACCTTTCCAGCCATCGCCAGCGGCGTCAATGTTTCCAGGACGCAGCGTAGCCCGCAGCCAGGAAAGAGCAAGTAGGCATGGATAGGTAAGTGCCATACAGTGAGCGTCGCAAAAAGTGCAAGTGAGACGAGACCAAGCAACATGGTTGGAAACCATTCTAGGTAGAGCCCGAAGCTCTCGTTGAGTAAGTTCATAATCCGCTGACAAGTGCGATAGTGCTGAAGAGTGAACTCATAGTCGTAGCATTTTGGGTCGAGATGAGCCAATTTCTCTTTGCGATGTATCCTAATTGTCGATAGTTCACGACGTATCCAAGCAAGTCCCAAAAATACTATGGCAGAGCAAAAGGCCAAAACCGTAAGAAAAACAGCCAAGATATACGAATCGACAAGGAAAAATGGAATTTTCTTGAGCCACCCTTCCACATCATCGGTTGGCGTTTTGCACTCAAAGAAAATGCTCGAGAAAAATTGCGGTGTGCACGGGATTTCTATCATTCCACTTCCATGTACTAAAAAACAAGCATTATTGAGATATTAAATACCAAATAAACAAATAAAAAATGCTACATGCATACTATAAAAAAACTTAAATCCTGCTATACTAGGACGGGCTTGTTTGGCTAGTTTTTGCTATTTTTGTAACCTATTTACAATTTAAAAAAAACTAACAAACTCAGCCTGTTGTAGGATAAAAGGACCAATAATGAAATAAAAAAAAATTATAAAAGTTAATAATGTCCCCAATAAAGGGATGGAAAATTGTGGCCTATTAAATTTAAGAGTTGACTCTCCTGTCCTAGAATGAGCTTGTATGGCTTAACTATTAAAAATAGTATATTTGACAGTAGATATAAATTATACCGGGTATATTGATGTACAATAGAAAGCCACCAGCAATGATACATTTTGAAATAAGATCAGCTTTTACTGTTTCACCTGTAAAAAATTGATAGATGATAAATATGATAAATTGTTATATTAGGTTATAATCATCAGTGCCCATATCTTATGTAACATATGTTATTGTAATACTGCAAAACATGGTTTTGCTCCTTGTTATTGTGGTTTGTAATTACCTCGATGCTCGATAATGTACGCCCAGAGAGAGTTGGTGAAGATCATGATTTCCTTTTTCGTCTTCTGAAACTGTGCGAAGCTGATAAACATAAGGGCGTGGCCAGATATCCAAATTCCGTGAATGACCCTTCCGCGATCGGGGATAAGGGACCAGTTATCCACCGTTGCAAACCGATAGCAGACGAAAGCTAAGCAGAAATGTTGAAAGTATCGATGAATGTTGTAGATGAACATGTGAGACCGCGGTGCGGGAAGGAGGCGGAAAGCTATGGGGTCCCAGATATAAGGATAAAATTTGAGAATGTTGCATCCGGTGTACAGAACAGCGCTGAACATGCGGATTGCATTTTCCGTGAGCATGGTGCCTAAGGTAGCGTTAGGCAGATTTTGAAGAAGTCTTTTTATCTCGTTCCCTAACTAATAGTGTTTGCAATTCACAAATTAATTTGTGTTGACTTAAGCTGTGCTACAAGACAATGGTAATGTCAGCAACACAAATTAAAACGATTATTATATCTTGACGTCTACGAAAAGTAATACGCAACATGGTATTAAATGGTGAAACATAAATTTTCTGACAAGTTCAAATACCGAATGTTGTTTCAAACTACGCAATTAGTTGAAACATTGTATGCCGATAACCTTTGATAAAATGCTCAAAATAAAAGTTAGTTATAATAATTGCCTAGAACGGGTTTTGGCACATGTATTTGCTTAGTGTACCTCAAAATTGGTTAATTGACAGGTAATTCACTTTTCAAAATATTGTTGAATAAATCAATAAGTAAAGTAGTACAAAATCAGTCAGGCCAAAATATCTTTTCGGTCATTCATTAACTGTTGTCAACAGTGATTTTTCTAATTCAAAATAATAATTAAATAATAATAAGTAAATTAAGTAAAATAATAAATTCTTCTTCAACTCGCCAATCGTTGCTTAAAACATTACTATTTCGAAATCAGTCGTACTTAGGCCAAATCTAAAATCTGAAAAAAAAAATGACAAATCATGCTTAAAATAGGCTTAAGAAGTCCTACATCCCCGCGGCATATTCCCTTTTTGCGAACAAAAAAGTTAGAGAAATCAACGTAAAACATACAAATTTAGGTGAAACTGTATCAAAAGTGTTGCCCAATTGGATTTTTGTGGTTCAAACGCTATTCATTCAGATGCGTAATTCGACTTCTAAAGACATAGCAACATCTGTCATTCACCCTACTTCAAATTTTTCACTTGTTTTAACAATTTTAATTTCCAGGAATTATGTATCACTTGAAGCAACGCGTCGATGTATTAGTACATTTTTAACATGATTTTGATGGTATAATTCAATTTGAAGGCTGCTTTACAAAAAAATGAGGTTTTTAAATAAGGTGAATAAAGATGAAACTGGCATAATTTCAATTCCGGTTTTCTCTGGGGTCAAAGGTCTATTTTCATAATCTCCAACTTGTTGTCAGTTCAAATATAAGCTGATAAATTTAGAACTGACTTGTGTTATTTAACGGTATATTGAAGATTAAATAATAAACTATATGTGAATATGTCAAGAAGACACTTAAAATTTAAAGTTTCTGAACTTTCAATAAACTTGTTACAAATTTTAGTTCGAAACTTAAAAAGGATTATACGTGTACCCCTGACTTAGGACGGGCTTCTTTTGCTAGTTTTTGGTATAAAATTGAAAACTTGAGTTTCATTGATAAGAAATTTTTGGTTGAAATTACAGATATTCAGAAAAGAAATATTGTGAAGAAGATAAAGAAGTTTATTGTCTCCACTGGTTTTGCTACCGCAAATTTCTAAGTCCAAAATTTCTGAAACTGTTGTCTAAAGTGACTGCAGCATTATTGTAACTGCGAGAAACTTCTAGCAAAGAAGTGCCGCGGAGCGACATCGTGCAGCTAATGCTACAATAAAATAATATAAAATTTTACATGAATATTGTGACAATTGACCTTAGATCCTGAACCGTAAACAGGTCAAAATCACCACAGCTTGAACCAATGCCATACACATATAAAACACGACGTTAAAAAACCAATTGGATACAATTTTAACTACGAGAGCATTGTTTCGAGAAATGTAATTATTTTATGCTGGTTTCTGAATCCTCGGGTAACGTACGTCAAAGTAAGCAAATGTACATAAAGACTTGCATTATGACGCAGCAAAAAAAATCCATCGTGAATTGCCCACGAAATGTTTAAAAAATGATTGTAGAGAATAAATTTAGAGAAGAAATGTGGCACTGGCAAATT
The DNA here is from genome assembly GCA_034694865.1 of Bilobella braunerae. Taxonomy (NCBI): domain Eukaryota; kingdom Metazoa; phylum Arthropoda; class Collembola; order Poduromorpha; family Neanuridae; genus Bilobella; species Bilobella braunerae. Next base: position 12,014 of record JAQFYP010000401.1, on the reverse strand, counting down.
TAGACTATGGTTCAAATCTTACCGTCTGCATTTTTTCTGTTAGGAATGCATTTGTTTGGAAGAAAAAAAACTAAATAAAAAAAAAATTCCAATTTTTTTTTTATAAATTTCCAAATTGATACTATTTCTATTCACCTTTTTACTTTTAACTTGTACATGAAATTGTAAGCATAAAATCCAATTAAATGTCATATTATGAGTTGAGTTCTCTACATTTTTCTTGAAATCGTGTTGATCTTTGGCTTGATTGTTCATGATTGGGACATTGGGAGTTTCGAATTTGATAAATGAAATTTGGCCATCAATCTCAAGATTTTTTTGGAAATGTACAGAACAGCCCTGATTTTCCCTGCAGCTTATCTCAGATTCCATCACGTCCGTAACGTGTATTGCAGCATCGTTGGTTTTTTCTCCTGGTGGAATTGCCTAAGTAAAACAGTAAAAATAATTTGTTACAAATTGAAAAATATAGATTATATAGTATTGATGAACAAGAAGTGATTGTTTAACCTTAACTTAACAAGCCAAACAGGTCCGTTCTGGAACAAGGCCCACAAGCAAATGAGTTATCCCATTATCCAAAGAAAAAATCAATATTTTAATAGAAATATGATGCTGAGTTTAGGTGACGTTATGTGTAATCACTTCGGCCACTCACAAGCAAGTGCTGTAGTAAAAAATTGCGCCTTTATGTATATAAGATTGGCAGGGTGCCTCTAATTTACGGATAATGCGGAAAGTGCAGAATGGTGGATGAAGTAACTAATTTCAGAAAATGTAGATAATGTGAAATAGTTTTGATTTCATACTCTTTCACCCTCTCCATGGCACCCACTTGCTTTGGACACAGGTTGTGTCAGTGCAGCACGGATTGTTACTGTCGCACTTTCCTCCATCTATAACGCATCTCCTTGCCACTTTTTGGTAGCACTCTACTGCTCCCAACTTGTTGCTGGCGCAGGATATGGCAGTTATGTGTAAATAAGTATACCCGTCTATGTCCGGACAGAGGACGCGGTTGCCTATCTGTGAGTTGACGCACGGGGAGGTGCAGAAGAGGCCCTGCTTTTTTACGTAGTGACACGTGACCCCTGGGTCATTTTTGCCCAGAAGGACCTCCCTACAACAGGGCTTGTCGTTGCAAAGGTGGTTGATCGTGGCACAGTAGGAGTATGTGCCAGTGGTGTTTCCCTTCAGAATGACACACTTGCTCCGGTCTGCCGGGGCTTCGAATTGGGGCAATACTTCTCGTCGCTCGTACATGTCTTGTAGCAGGTATTCTTCGGATTGGTATAAATAAAGACTGTTTGTTTCTTGGTCGTTTGTACGGTTTGGCAGAAGAAATTCTTGTTGCAGCATTCTTCCTTCCCAACCTTGCATGGTTGTTCGTTTTTCACACAAGCCCAGCTTGGACCATGAAGTAGTATGAGAGGGAAAATAAAGATGGCCCAAATTAACTTTGAATCCATTTTAGCAGCTGAGTTGTGAAAAGGCGTCGAGTTGTAAACCAGAATTGACTTCAGCAAGTTGCACTACCTGCAGCTCTAAATGCACGGCGAGCCTAACGAGCCCATTTTGGCTCTAGCCTCAACGAAAAATTAGCTGTGCGAATCCGTCCTCCAAGTGACAGATTTGGATGCTTATGGTGTATTCATAGGAAGTCATGTGCCGGACGACGAATCAAAGTTTTATTTGATTTATTTATTTATTTGACAATTGGCAATGCCCTAGTCAACGGACTGAGAGATTCTTAGAGTTACATGATTGATTACTAAACTTACTATAATTAGTTTGAGACTTAGAAGCTGTGTACTAATTTATGAAATTTGCGTATAGTTAAATAAAATATTTTAAAACTAAAAAATCAGATAAAATGGCGCACTTTTTACAACCATCATTTTTTGTTCAACTATTTGTAATATTTGTGACAAGACTACGAGATTAGAACTCAATTATTTATTTATTTGGAATTGAATTACACATGAAAACGTGTAGGGCTTTGTAGTGAGAATTAGTGGCATTTTTTATCAGAGTACTCTCCAAGATTGGTCCATTCTCCTTTGTTCAACACCATGTTTCTGTTGAGGCGTAGTTGGGCAATCCGATTCACCATGTACCTTGGCAGAGTTGTCTTCAAGTAGAATTACGATCTAAAGTCTGACATTACCAAGTCTTTGTAATGTGGCAAGGTCGTCGATTTCTTGGCTGCGCCAATATCACGAGTGCCAAGGGATATTCTGATTTTTGACAGAAATAGCTTTTGATTTCTTTTGGCGACACTGTAGCTGTTTTGGTCCCAAACCCAAGAAAGTCCAACGGAGAAAAGAAGTTTACGCATCTGAGTACACCAGTTCATGGTATCGGATTCCGATCGTTCTGCATCTTTTCGAAGTTGCAAGGTTTCATTTAATCAATCAATCGATCAATTATTTATCTGATACATGGCGAACCTAAAATCAACATGTTAACATTATGCATTTTCGGAATGTAAGTTTTATATCTGAGTAGGGAGGGGCACATTTTGTTTCTGGAAACAAAGCGAAGCCCGTTTCCGTTTCGTTTCCGTTTCCATTTCCATATTTTTTGAAAACGAAACGAAAATCCTTTCCGTTTCTTTTTTGGAGGAAACGGGGAAACGGTAAGGATTTTTTTCTTAAAAATGAGGGCAAATCAGCGAAAACAAGAGAAAATTTCACAATTAACTAGTGTTAAATTTATTTATAACGTATTTTTCTTAATATATAGTTTCGATTACTGTCTTTCTTGATTTATATTTATTGATTTTGTTAAAAAAGCATTGTAACCTCATACACTTCAAAATTGGTTCATTTCTTTAAGAACTACAAGAGAACGCAATTTTACTTCAATTATCATTATACATAAACGCTTTAAAAAGGCGTTTTGTATCCTGGTTTACTATACGGCAGGATTTTTCTATTTATAATGCATTTTTCATACCAAAAGTTTTACCAAAATATTAATAGAAATAATTCTATTTCCATTTTAATAGATGACTTTTTATTAATTTGTAAAAATGAATCAGAACTATTGATTTTTTTAACGTTTTGTGTAGAATATACAAGAAAATTCTAATTGAAGTGCCCACTGTACCACACCGATGGAATTTTCTACCGTTTCCGTTTCGTTTCCGTTTCCAAGTTATCCGTTATATCCGTTATCTATTATTCAATTCAATAGAAGAACTTTAACTTTAGAAAGGCATAATTGATGTGTGATAGGCAGTTTGCATAGAGCGACCTCTTTTTCAATTTCAATGTGACAAGTGTGAAGACTTCAAGTGTGAGGTCTAAGCTGGACAAACGACGCCGGATTACTAACCAGGAAGAATCAAGATCAAGATCAAAAGAGGTCAAAAGCAATGACGTCAAAACAAAGACGTCTAAAAAAAGAGGTCATGAGCACAAAGAGGTCGAAAGTAAAATGACGTCAAAAAGAAAGACGTCTAAAACAAGAGGTCAAAAGTACAAAGAGGTCAAAAATAAAGATGTCAAAAATAAGATGACTACAGTAAAACCAGATCCAGTTTTAATGACCACATTTTAATGTATCTTTATCTCCATTACTGTTATAAGAATTAGTTATTAAATGTTTTTGCTGTTTATTATATTAATGTACAACGATGCTGGAAACTGACAAATCAAATCGCTTGAACCAAGTACTGTTAATATTTTTTTGAACATTTAAATTTCTTTCACTTAAATTTTAAATTATAAGTGATTTTTAAAGAACAATTTTAGTAACAGTTTAGTATCAGGCGTTTCGAAATCTTATGCTGTAGTATATCTAATAGGCTCAGTTTTTGACGCTAATCATAAATGTGTTGGTGGCTTAATGCTCGTTGAACTTTGACCCCTTGTGACTTTTGAACTATGGGTCGCTGCGCAAGATCATTAAGATGTCTTGATCACGAGTTAGAAAACGAGTCGATTAGATGTATCACAAATAGGATTTGAAAAAAAAAACAATTTTTTGAAGAAGGCAGAATACTTATCTACCCACATAATTTTTGTTAATTATTATAACCTAAACCGTGCTCTTAGTTTTTGACGTCTTTATTTTTGACCTCTTTGTACTTCTGACCTCTTTGTATAGACGTCTTTGTTTTTGACGTAATTTTACTTTTGACCACTTTGTACTTTTAACTTATTTTTTAGACGTTTTTGATTATGACGTCTTTGCTTTTGACCTCTTTGTTTTGACTTGCTTCCAAACGTTGTACTACTAAAATTGGTTGCGTCCGCGGTGTCGACGAGGTCGTTGACATCGAGGCCGTGACAATATTGTATAACATTGTTGTATACGGCTGTGCTAATATTTTGAAATTTGATTTTACACGGCGCCATCAAATATTTCAGCTCATCGTGCATCTCCTCATACTTCGAAAGCTAGCGACTATAGTATTCGCAATTGAAATTGCAACCAATAGGCCCATGGCCCGTAGTCCCAGCTTGGGTAGGTCCAGGAGTCGAATCCCGGGGCCAGCACAGTAAAAAAGTGTGGTGGTGTTGCAATAGCGAGTGAAATTGTGGAAAGTTGCGGTCGTGGAGGGTGGGCTTGGGCCGGTATGCGTAGGACGGTGTTTAGCTCTTGACTGAGCAGAAGCTCATCGGTGGTCAACTCCGCGTTCACTGTTCAGCAGAAAGGCCTTTGCCTCGCTCCTCACAATTTTCTAGTCAACCCACCGACCGAGACCACCATCCCTTACTCACTTAGCAAAAGCGCAAGCACGTTGACCAGGCCATAGGCGAATGTGGAAAAGCAAAGGAAAAAAATGTAAAAAAAAAAATATATTAACTCAATCCAAACAAAGCCTCCTCAGTGCCTTAGTATCACTACACTTCGTTCTGTCTTCAAACGGGTTACTTGCGTTTTTCGTTTCAATAAGGGGCAGTTTTGATAGATGCTTAAACAGCTTACCCAGTTGGAAATTGAAAAAAGAAATCAAGTTAAAACTACGTTGCGTGTCTACGTTGTGAATATGTAGTGAGTGGCCGAACTTTCCACTCGATTTTAACAGTGTTGCGGGGGAGGAGCCTAATGTTAAAGTTACTTGATTGCTACGTTGAATCTCACGAAGTACAAACGCTGCTTTTACGTGAATATATTACATTTTTTTGTTACAATCACTTTGAAATATGAAGAATCATCATATGGTTCCTAATTTAACAATTAAAAAAATGAATTACCAAACTAATTAAATTGTGTTTGCTTGACTTGAGCATATTGCTTACCTAACCCAAAGTGTAAAAGTTATTGTTAAGTAGCACATGCGTGTTTGTGAAACATCTGTTTTTAAATAACACATAAAACTGAGTGAAGTGTCGACTAGTTCGCTTGTTTTCAAAATTGACATGTTGCTGCCGATATTTAGAAGACAACAACAACTTCCAGCTTTAGAAACAAACATTAACACTTTTCACTGTCACATGTCATTGACTTACTGTTGTAAACTGGCTGAACCTTTGTTGACTAGTACCTGCGACTTAAGTAAACATTTAAACTTGCAAAGGACAACTAACTGTTCGTGAAACAATTCTAACTATAACTTGATTAGAGTTGTCCAAAGTCTGGTTAACTTTTGGTAAATGTAGCACATTTGAAAGAAATGACAAAACTGAAAATGGCGGTTCAATGCCAAACATTTTAACGTATGTCAACATTATTTCAACATGAGTTCAACGTCAACTTAGCAAAAACATGTAATGTTAGTTTGTACGTTGAAAATTCATTGTTTCAACGTTATAAACTTTTGAAGACTCACACATTTGCAACATTTCTATAACGTTACGACATTACGTGATTTTTACGTAACGTAACGTTAGTTGCAACTTGATGCAACTATGAGAGCTAACGTGATTTCCACGTTACAAAGCATTGCGACACTAACGTGATAAAAATGTGGTAAATTGCTAAAAACACAACACTAACAGTAAGTTTAAAACATCGTAGCATCAACTTACTATTCCAACTGGGTATACATTTCAAGTGATTGCAGCTAGTATACTAAATTCAGACCTTTTCTATTGTGACGTGGCTCTCGAGGTAAAGGATTTGTTAGTAAGTAACGGATTAGCTACTTTATGGGAACGCGCTGTCTGCACTTCTGTCTGTCTGTCTGACCGGTTGTGTCATAACTCTCAAATGGATTAACTTTTATATATACTATACTATATATATTAATTGTGCTATGACACCCTAACAAACCCCCTTCCCCCAAATGACACCCAAAACCAAAAAATTGGAGTTTTCGGTTTCTTGCTAGTCGTGTCTTTAGTCAAAAGTTGTTATTGTCTATATGACCCAGGTGACCTCCGACCGCAATGTTATGACCCCCAAAGTGACCCCCACATCCAAAAGATTGTTTGTATTTTGTTTTGCGTGAAACGAAAAGTTATAATGTACTCGATTACGCAGGTGACCTAAACCTAACCCCTCACCCCGTACACTCAATATTATCACCCCCTACTGTACCCAAACCGAAAAATCGCGTTTTTGCGAATTTTGAATCACATTTTTAGATATGATGGTATCAATCACTCCGGTGACCCTTAACCATTTCTCCATGCCATGATCGACCCCTACAACGAAAAATTTGTTTTTTTTCTGGGTTTTTACTATTTACGCTAAAAATGAAGAGCTGTATTGTTACCAATCACAGATGTGACCTCTCATTCTTACCCCAAAGTCCAATGACCCCCTAACTGACCCCATGACCCAAAAATCAACATTACTCATCGTTTACTCGCATTAGTTCAATACGCTACTTACGTTACGTGCGTTTGCAACGGTTTTTTCCACATCTGAAGAGTGTTACAGATAGGTTTGTGCCAGTTGTCAACTAAACCACTGATTTATTGAATGGATCAAATATATTTTTTTAATTACTATTCAATTTTCCATTGAAATTAAATTAACTTAGAAATCTAATTTTAGTCTAATCGGCTGTAAAGATTTAACGTAATTTCTGTATTTATTATTTCATGACTTTGCTTTGACAACGAACGTATTTTTTTATGGTGAAAACTTCACAATTTTTAGCTTTCTGATTTCTTTTTGAATTGAAGTCGGGTTTAGCAAGGTACATTAGAAGTTCTCTATTGCATATTTGTATGTAAATGAAAGTGTCCCCTTTCCTATAATTGTTGTATTGTCGATTTCCATACTGATACAACTTTTTTCACAATCCCAGGTCAAAATTGGATTGATCGCAAACTTGTTTTTGGAATTCGTCAAGTATTTTTTCAAATCTATTTTTTTTCCTTTAGAATAGGCAGGATAAAACTGATATTTTTTGAGGTCATCAACCGTAATTTCCCTTATTCAGAATAATGATTAATTTAAAGATACAATCAATAAAAATAAACATAAACCTGTAAATAATATTTGGTAAGTAAACTCAAAAATACCTCTTCAATTCATCAATAGTTGCTTGGAATATTACTGCTTGAAAGTTTTGTTTCTCAGTCCAAATCCAAAACTCGACCTTAAAATCATGAAATTATACAAAACTGGCAAAGTTATCTGTCGAAAAGTGGGAGTATACTTTCGTTATTTTTTATTCGAATTTTTGAATAATTGATCCAATTGAAAATCGTATTAAGCCCTTAAGCGTCATTAATGTCTTTATAGCAAAAAGAGACCCGTAATTATGTTAAAACGCAATTTTCAATGTTAACTATTGTTAACTGTGAATCACAATTAACTATTTAGAAATTGTGTTTAAGTTATTTGGAGTTTATAGAGTTAGTTAGCCCTACTTTCAATCATGTTTGTTTTACCCATCACTTTTAAAATAAAAATTAATTATTTGACTATATGAATTTAATTGTAGTTTTTTTGTTAATGTTATTCACAATAACTTATTCGATTCAAAATTTGAGACTGAAAAATTGAGATTGAGATTCTGAATGGCTGAATTTTTAGGCATTTTAAAAAGTTTATTGTTAAGAAAATTTAAAAAAAATTTGATAGTGCTCGAATCCACGATGTTAGAAACTATAGCAAACTAGACTACCATTAGCCCTTAAGGTCTCTAATTGTAAAAGATCGGAAAAGAACTCAGAGAAGTAGAAGCTTGACGACATACCAAAACTGAGTTTTATGTATATTAATTACAATCGGAAACATAGAATGTGGTGTCAAAAAAATTATTTAAGTTTTGCTTAAAACCGCCAAACAAGCCTGCCGCAGTGAAAGAAAGAAAGTTAAACAAATAAACCGCAAACTCAGAAAAAAATTTAAATTTAAACTTCTAAGGTCATAGGAAAATCGAATTAGAAATATTGTTTACCTAGACTCGAACCTGTACCCACCACCACTTTGCAATGTTAACCAGTGAATCAATAACACCAAAGATGTAAAAATGTATTGCTCAAAATGCAATTGCTGACATTTTTTGCAAAAATTGTGCCCACCTGATGTTCCACCAATTTTCCAATCACCATTGATCCTAGCCCAACAAAACCACCAGTCACAACTACACGACGCCATTTTTCGGGTTTTAAAGTATTGCACTCTCGGATAAATATCAGATCCTGGGAATGTTCTCCTTTCATTTTGTCCATTTTGGTAAGATCCGTAAGTTCCTTATGTCGTTTCCATTTTATTCTGTAGCAATAGTGTCGTATTAGCAATAAAATCTAAATATTTATTTTTTATTTATTTATATACATAAAAGAGTCTACGAGGGACGTAGCCCATGAGACCCGAGCTTAAGAACTAGAAATAAGCCTAAATAGTCTGGAGTTCGATTGTTTTAAAGTTAAAAGTTCAGTTAAGTAATAACATTAAAATATAAAATTTAAATAAATAATTAAAATGCACATTTACCAGCGTAGCTAAGTTGATTGTATTGTCTTAAATTTTAGAAATGTTATGTTAAAACATGTTATGTTACTTAAAACTGTAAACTTAATTTTTATTTAACTAAATTGTGAGATTTGTTTTTGCTAGCCAAACAGCCCGTCCTAGGGCAGGACGCAAAAATGATGTCATAATAGACTCAATAACAATGTTTTTGTTTTAGGATGCCCATATCAGGTGTATGAGGTGGAGACTTGTTGTGTGACTGTTCCCCCACAGTACTGTTTTCAATAAATAAATGTCTCACTAGCAAAATTTCTCGCCATGAAAACTGCCTATCCCACATCAATTACTCATTCCGAATCCTAGAGTCGAGATGTACCGGCTGTCCATTTGATAGCTCACGTTTCATTTTAATTTTAAATTGGAAGATTTCCCCCAACCCCATTATATTCCCCAAACCAGATCAAAATTTAATTGAAAGTTGGAACGTGAACTTACAAATGGGCGGCAGGTATATAATTGCTAAAAAGTAGGTAAATTGAAAAGTACTTACATGACATCTTCGCACCAGTTGGAAAGCGTGCCATTCTCAGCTAGGTTTCCCTGTACAATTGCATTACCAAGCATTATTGTCTGATCATTCCCCCAGAGTCGCGAAACCATAATTTCAATAGAGAATTCCTGAAGGCGTTACCAATTTTTATTTTAATACAATAATTGCAGTATTTAAATTAACATTGTAGAAATATATTCGATTTCTCAAATAGTTTATATAAATAATAGTAAATAATTAATTTCTAAAATAATGCTGAAAAATATCACAAATGTTTGAAGAATGATTGGTTAGCTCACACACGGCGTTTCATAAATTAGAAGCACGGAGTTATCATTAGGCAATTCTTCGACGGTACATATGAGTAGTGGTGACCAACTCAATGTTTGAGGTTCAAATGTTGCCCATGTTTGTGCGTACACGACCAAAGAAATTGCTGGATTTTTAAGTTCGTTATTTGTCTTATTCATTTGAATTTCTATTGAATATGCGACGCTTGAAGAATAGCGCGGGTACAATCGTAGATGACTACCATCTTGGCGCTTGACTGATCCAATTCGAAGGCTTTAGGAATAAACATGATATTAACAATGATGTAATTTATTATGCTGTAGAACTAGCTAATATGTTTAAATAATGCAATTTTACGTTGTTAAAACTTTACACGAAGGAAAATCAAGCGTAAAAAACGGAAATTTTGTATGCTCATTTGCTGGGGTAAGTTCAAAACGCAGGTCATTTCTTATCTGTCATTACTTAAATTTTTAGTTTGGTTTTTAACTCCATTTTTATAGATTAACATATAGTGAAAACCGTGTTTGAATCTAGTGCTAGAACAACCCCTACAGAAACATAAACAAAAACAGGATGTTTTTATTTCTTTGATATTAGTTTTGCAATACAAACTTACTATTTTGTTGGTGGTTTGCTTTCGTTATCACAAAATTTGCGAACGTCGGCGTAGTAGTCGGTACCGTTGATGGTTGCTTTGAAAATCGATTTCTAAACAAATTTCAGATTTGATTTTAGCTGGTGCCGTTTATAAAAGAAAGTGCTCATGCTTACAATGTTAAATTTGAATAGTGAATTACCTTACAAAAGTGAAAAAAAATTTCAGTTTCAATTTAATTTTAAAAATGCATGAAAAGTAAAGGAATATTAACCGAGCAACCGTACTGTTTATGTTTAAAATTGAATATTTTAAAATCAAGCAAAAGATTTTGCGAACAAGATGCCTTCATAGTGTTGCAAAATTACGGATTTGTTTACTTGTTGGTGTTCTCTTTTGGCTAGAGATGTTAATGTAGGTTTTTATTGTAACACGCTAATTGTCTACAATAAACTGTTGTTAACAATAGGCAAAAGGCAACAAATATGCGATGAAACATTTTTTTACCATTTCCATGTTGACTGCAACCAGTAAACCAGCAATGGAACGTTCTTTCACACGTTCCTTAATTATCTTCAAAATGTACCACAATTCCTCGCTTTGGTTGTCGATGCGTATTAATAATTGAGCCCAGTCTGGTACAATAATTGTGGCTCCAGTTGCCGCCTCAACAAGTTGCATCATTCTATGCAGGTTCAAATTAAGGTTAATTGAGACAGCACAACAATAATTAAAGTAAGATAACATATAAGTTCTATAAATATACTAGCCAAACAAGCACGCTTTATAAATGGCTTTGTTTGGTTAGACATAACTGCGTTTTAAATTAATATTTAACTGCAGTTGCTCATCGTTGCAGGTAAGTGTTCATGGAAACAAATAATACAAATGCGTACCACAGTTAACTCTGTTGATTGCCTTTTCCAAAAAAATAGAAATTCCGCCTAGATTTTGTAAACAACATAAACAATCAAATAAAAGTTTGTTTTTATCAAAAGTTGGACAATATATGGAGACTGATTTTTTTTAAACGCCGTGGTTACGCTACGATTAAGAGTTTTTACAAAATTTCGGCGGAAGTCTCGGTGCAATTTTCAATAAAAAAAATCAATCAACTGAGTTATTGTATAACCTGGTATACATTTTGTATTATTTGTTTTCATAAACACTTGATTGCAGCATGGGGATTCGAACCCACATTTTTAGTTTTCCGGACTAGTGCTCTAACCAATTGAGCTATCCCGCCAGAATTATTTAGTGGTAGCAAATAGAGAAGAAATATGCCGATTGGGAACACAACATGAATACGAAATATCCATACAAGCAATATTGCCCTAGTCATTCAAACAGGTGGATTTTACCAAAAGTGCGTATTCAATTGCTTGCTTCAAATTTTTTTCGTTATAAAAGATTCTCAACGTTTATCAAAGACTTAAAACCTTCTCTTTCACCTACGGCGTTTATGCCTCAATGTACCTGGAATGTGATTTTTTTCAAATGTTGCCAAAATGGGACCCTGACGATTAAAAAAACCGTGTTGCACTAAACGTTCTAAAAACTCCGGAAAGTGAAAAAAATACCATCAAAACCTAAAAAAAAAATTTTTCTTGGGCGACAAATAATCCAACCTTTAACGATGCAAAAATATCAAAAAGGTTGTTATCACACGTATTTTTTTTTGTTCTTTGACATTTCCACTAAGGGTTCGTCAACATGTGTGGAGTACTGTGGGTACTGTGGGTTCCG
>JAQFYP010000400.1:0-24115 GCA_034694865.1 Bilobella braunerae | reverse complement strand
GGTTGCTTAGGAGACTTTAACACATACAAAACAATGCTGTTTAATTATTAGCTCCTGTACGGTATTTTTCCCTGCCGTCAGGGACCCGGCACGGCAAGTTAGGATTCGGCATAACGCAGGCATGATCTCCAGTGTCAACGACGTATAGAACAGATGAATTATAAAAGCGATATGTTGCGGATTCGAAAAATTTAGCAATTGAGAAACACGCCAGACGGGGACCTAAGCAAAGCATTGATTCACATGTAAAATACCTACAGAATTCCAATCGGCGTTGAAATTGAAATTTGATGGATTCACGGATCTTTTCTTAAATTAAGCAATTAAATTATTAAACGTTAAATACAATTAAGAGTTAATTACAATTAAAACTTAAATGCAATTAAAATTTAATCAAGATATTTCATGGTAATCCTCACATGGATAATTACAGAAAATTCTTCAACTTGCCACTCTCTTGTTTTAAATTTTTTTAAAATTCTCTAACTTTTTTTTTTCGGATTTTAATTTTCTTTCCCTCAAAATTTTCCAAATCTTGTTTACAAAAGAGTTGAGCAGAGGATTTCAGCAGTGCCCAATAACTATGCTAAAATTTTGTGGTTTCCAGCCCCAGCGATTAGCAGCGTTTCAGCTCCATAGAAGGAAAGGTTCCAAAGTTACTTGAACCTAAAAATTCTATTTTCAGCGATCACTGACGGCGCGCCGTTACTTGAGTGCAATACAAATCCACCTTAAACGATTTCCAAGTTTTAGTTTTTATTATAGTTCAACTTAGAATCTATTCTATTTTTAAAGGAAGTTAAATTAAAACACGTTTGAACACAGTGACAGAAGGAACTAGTTTCAGTAAATGCAGAATCCTCATCTCGATACTTTCGCCAAAGTCAACGGCGTTTCTTCGTCGCCAGCGCTGGATGCTCGCTGTTTTTGTTTTTAGCAATGTGACCAATCAGCACACTGTAGCGCTTCTGAGGCTAGTAGCGACTAGTTTCAGCAATTTTACCTCATGATTAGTTTTTAAAAATTCAACTTAAAAAATTTTGAAACTTGGATTCAAAGATTAAAATTGAAATTTTAACAAATTTTGAAAATTTTAATACCAAGATTTTGCCGTTATGGACACAAATTTCGCCTGAGAAGTAAAATTAAAAAATAAAAGTGTGAAATAGTTTCACAATATTGGTCACTATTAAAACTAAAAATTTCTTCAGATTCCCACTACCATCTCGTTACGAAATTTTGAAATTTTTCATTTAAAACTACATTTTCAGCTTTTCCAAAATTTGCAAAACATTCTATAAGAAGAATTGAGCAGACGCTTTGAGTAGCAATTTCAGCGCCTACTCCAAGAAAGGCAGACAGTAGATTAAGGTAATTCAGCGGCGGCGCAGTGCCAGGATTTGTCCAAAAAAAAATGGCCAACAGTAAATTCCCAGCGATTCTCATACGCTGCGCTGCGGATCGCTGATCACGGCTGAATGGTCTATGCCGATCTTCTGGACAAAGGTTACGCTGGATATCCCCCATTTTTAGCTTCTCCATTTAGCGATTCAGAGTGCGGCGCACTTCCAGGATGTGAACACGTTTGATGCAACAGCAGTGCGTAAACAACTTGAAAATTAAGATTTTTGACGCAAATTCAGCGCATAACGACAGCGGCGCACAACTGAACCATTTACAGACTGCAAAAGTTAAAATTAAATGAACGGCAATTAACTAATTAATTATCAGATTAATTAACCAATAATTAAAAGTTAACGCCACAACATAACAAAAAAGAGTGAAAAGTGAAACTAAACTTTTGCTACCATAATTTTCAAGGTGGAAATTTTATGTAGCATAAAAGTGAAAAATTGAAAACGAAAAGCCAGGTCAATTTGAAAAGATATTTCACTGTTCCAAAGATTTCAAATGTTTTAATTAGAAGACAAAATATAGCATATATGGTTTTAAATTTTAAATTTTTTTAATCTTTTACTACGTTACAGTTACAGTTACGTAACAATGGAGTTGACAACGTTTGTAATTTTAAATTTGGCGCTTTTTCGCCATGATATTATTGTACAGGGCTGCAATTGAAATGCAGACTGCACTGAAGAAATAATTCCCTTTTGCTCGAGTTGTGCGCGTCGAAATACCGTGAATTTTAAAGCTACTCGTTCCAATTCTCCTCTTTTCCAGTGTCAGAGATCAGTTTCAGTGATTTTGCCTATCGGTGCCTAAATTTTAGAAACTCGACTCTAAAAAGTTGAAAATTTTAAAATTTGATTTCATGAGTTAGTAGTTTGTAAAAAATTTTATTTTATGAGTTTGAAATTTTTAAAAAATTGAAGTTTGAAATTTTTGAAACTTTCTTGCTTTCTCAAGCGTTTTTGCCACACCAGGAAGAAACATGCAAAAACGTAGTCAGATACATTGATTTAATTTCAAACAAAACACCTTCAAATCAATTTCTTAATCTTTTTAAGTGCTTAGTGCTAAAAAGTGCTGTAAGTTCTAAAGTGCTGTTTAGTACTTTTTTTTTATTTTTTTAAAAATCGGTTTGAAAAAAAAAATACCACGGGATCCCCGCAGCAGTTACAGAAGCGCTGCAGTCTACAAGCGTCGTTAAATACAAGCTGTTGATCAAATCCACCAAATCCTAAACCATTTTAAGTTAATTGTTAAAATTGCTAAACTAGTCAGCTGAATTACCAAAAAAACTAAAGTTAAATCCTGAGAAATGATAAAATTTCGAAAAATTTATTAAATTTTAAGCTTTTTCTAAAAAAAAATTAAATTTTTAATATTAAATTTTGACTCGTGATTGAGTTTATGAGAAAAAAAATTAAATTAAACGATGATACGGCGTGATTCTCAGGGTCAACGACGTATAGAACAGATGAGTTTTGATAATCGATTATCTGCGGATTCAAAAATTCAGCGATTAAGACAGTGAACTCTTTGTCTGCGCTTCGTCACATTCTAATTTTTCAAAAATTTCTAATTTTCTTCAAGGGGCTAAATGAACCAGGAGGTAAACAAAGAATTAATTTTCCATGAATAATACCTACAGAATTCTACATGGCGCTTAAATTAGAAATTCTACTAAATTTGCCAAAATAAATTCTTATAAAATAAAAATAAAATAAAAAAATTACATAACTACAATTAATTATTTAATTTGCAATTAAAACTCAAACACAATTAAATTTTAATCTCTACTTAAGATTCCATGTAGACCGCAAAGCCCGATCGTGTACGCTAAAAAAAACTATTTGCTGGCGGATTGAATCGAGCGTATAAGCACAGCGTTTTGAAATTTGCGCCTTATTTTAAGCGTTACCGCCACTTTGATTTGAATAAGCGTATTGTCTCAGCGATTAAGAAACGCTTCGCTTCGTTTCACGGATGAAGTAAACATGGTATGAGTGAGTGCAGTGCGTCAAGAATTCGAAAATTGAGATTTATATGAGATTCAGCGCAAGATTGATCCCTTTGGAATTTGCATACCATGAAAACTAAACTTAATTAGAATTTAATTAATTACTAATTAATAATTAGTAATTAAATACTAACTGACCACGCTGCAATTAGCCTAAAACATATTTAACAAAAAAATAATACAGCACTACTAAAAGAGAAGACTACTCCAGACCCAGATTTTGAAAAAAATTAATTTTAAAGATAAAAGATTGTGATAAATTTGACAAATTTTACCAATTACGTCTAATTAATCAATTCCTAATTGATTAATTAGGAATAGGAATTAATCAAAAACATAACATAATTGGAACTAAATGGCACTGGAAGTAGTTTGGAAGCATGTATCAGGTGGTTTGTGAAGAGAACAGTTTGACACTGATTTCAAATCGCTGAAACGCTGGAAATTTTCGATCATAATTATTCTATAACCGCTTTTCAAGCCAACTTTTCCAAGAGTAAATGGAGCTTCAAATCGCTGGATTTTGGCGAATTGCTTTCTAAACAACTTCTCATTCTTCGCCCCGCCTTCGTTGTTGCCAGGAAAGTCGCTACTGTTCAACATATAATAGGAGACATCGCGTTTTCAGCGTCAAAAGAAACTTGCAAAGTGGCATTGACGCTTAAAAGTTTTGAAGAGATTTTTGACTTTCCATTATGTGTCCTTCAAGAATTTCAGCGATTTCACGACATTTCTTGAAATCAAAACTCAAAAAATCAAAAATCAAATAAAAAAGGAACAAGATCGGATCTGGATTAAGTCTATTTTTAATAAAAAAAAAAACTTACACAATTCCACACGACGTTGAAATAGTAATTCAAATATTTTCTGAAACTGTGTTTGCCAAATATTTGCCCTTGAAGATAAAAATGAAAAGGCACCAAAATGATAATTCGATGAAAGAAAATCTTGTCAATATTATACTGATAATTTTTATTTTTTTTAAATGATAAAAATGATACTCGTTGTTCCAAATATTTTGAATTTCTCTTTAAAAAAAAGAGGCGTACACTGGCGCAAATGGAGATGGAAACGTTAGGTGCTCTTTTGCTGCGTTACCATTGCACATGATTGCACCTCAGATGCAAAAAAAAACAAGTCAAATTCACTGTGCGCAACAACGGCTCCTGCGTCTGCACGGAATTTTTTGAGCCCAATCCCCAGCGGGGAACGTGCGACATGTCGCTGTAGTCACCGTTTCAATCGCTTGAAGCGTCACTCCAGGGCTCCGAACCATTCGGATATCTTTCGTACTGACTCGAATTACTCAAGAAGGAGTCGCTCGGGTAGTCTTATTCAGCAGGATGGGAGTAATGTCCTGCAATTTCAGCGTTTTCAGCGCTACGCTGAAACTTATGGCTCGGTAACGCTGCAGCGCTATTTTTCAGGTACAAAACGAAGACCTGCATTGTAAAGAAATCACTTACGTTAAATACAAAGCGTTTCGAAAATAATGTCATACTAAGAAGTTGTAACACATAATAGTTTCGACAAAACCTTGCTTACCAGCGCATTAACAGCTTTTGATGCAATGAAAACCTAATTCTTTTTTAAACGTTCTGTACATTTTTGTAAATTGGGTTAATTACCAGTAACAAACTCAACGTTTGCATTGTGACTGAACACCGAGGCCAAACACCGTGCGTTGACTTAAACTTTCTTACTATTTTAACTGTTTGTACTTGACTATATACTTGAGTTCCATCAAAATCCAGTTTCAAGTTTTCAAGTTAGATTCCATACAATGATATCAGCTAAAGCTAAAAAATTCAGCAATTGAGAAATGACCGTGAGCGCTTTCGTCAAAACGGCTTCCAGTTGTGCTCTGAAAATTTCAAGAAAGAAATTGAAACTAAAGAATTTCAAGATTTCACAGTTTCCGATACATCTATACATATATATTTCCGATACGGTTAGGTTTAGGTTGGGTTTTGGTTAAGTTTAGGTAAGGTTTAGGTTAGGTTTTCAGAAAACAGATTGATCTGAACCAATTTGTTTAATACAAAATAAATCATGCAGAATTCCAGATGGCGTTGAACTTAAAATGCGCTTGTTCCTAGATCCTGTAATTACAAAATTTCGAGAATATGAATTTTATTCTTGTAATAACAGTAAAGTTAAAATCAAAAATGTAATCATAGTTAACGCTCAATCATAATTAAAAGGATATTGCAATTAAAATAAATTCACTTTATTCCTCGTCAGGATAATTCAGGAATTCATTCAACCTACTCACCCTCGTTTCGAAATTTTGTAGTCCTCAATTTTCTAATTCAAGAGAGCTACATTTGCAAAAAACGGAGAAACCGGAGAAAGTAGATTTACCTCAATCAGCGCCTACTCAGCGATAGGATTTGGCTCAAAAATAAAATTATTGGCCAGCAGCAAATTTCCAGCGATTCCCAGAGGAATAGCGGCACACAATTGATTCATTCGCCAGCTGTAAGTATCAAAATTAATAGCAATTAACAATCAATTAACCAATAATTTGACATTAATTTCAAGTTAAAGTATAAGCGTAACATTTGATTTTGAAACGCTCTATATTGGACCAGGGGCAAGGTGCAAGACAACTTAAATGCGTACTTATTTGAATATTCTAGAAAATGCCAAACCCCGTCCTAGTGGTAATTAGTAAATGTAGTTGGGCAATTAACAATTAAATATTAAAATTAGTAACTATAATTTATACATTATTATCATTATTATTATATTATCATTATTTTATAATTAATTAACTAAACTTGAAGTTAATGCCACTTAAATATTTTCTCCAATTTTTTTTTGATAAAAAAAAATGATTAGTAAAAGATTTCGTTTGGAAATAGTCGTTAGATAAGCGATGTTTTAAAATCCATTTTTTTCGTTTAAAAGTATTTTTCAAATGTGTAGAAAAGGAAAGGTTTACATTCTCTTTATTACCTTTTTTTAAATCAACTTTTTTAAAAAGTTTTAAAAAGCATTCTTCCAGTGCCAGCGATTAGTTTCTGCGATTTTCGCTCATGCCAAATTTTTTAAAATTCAATTTTCAAATTTTTGAAACTTGGATTTGGAATTTCAGCGATTAAGAAATAGTCGTAAGCGAAAGCGTAGACACCGCTTCCAGTGTCATTCTAAGAAAAATTTTTTTAGCTTCATGCCAATCAATTTTATTCAATAAAAAAACTGCATGAATCCAGACGGCGTTGAAATTCAAATTCGAATATTTCCCGAATCTGAATTTCACGAAATTTAAATTCAATTCATTTCCAAATTCTCAATTGTAAAAATTTTCCAGATTTTTCGCCATAACTCCAATTTCTCCATTTTCGATTCGCCAAACTTTTCTTAAACTAAACTACAAATAAGAGATTAATCACAATTAAAATTAGAATTCCAATTAGTTGATTTGTAATCCTCATCGAGATAATTCGGAAATTTCTTCAAACTCTTACCCACGTTCAATTTTTTAAATCCTCAAAAAAAAATTATTTATTCAAACTATAAAATTTATTTTTTGAAATTTTGAAATTCTGATTCTAGAAAAGAACCTTAAGCGATGACAAGAACGCTGCGCACCTCTCGGGTTGCAGAGTTGGTTGTAATTGAAATTCTCAAAATATTTCTCAAATCTGCAATTGCCAAAATTTCGCCGAATAAAATTAAACTACAAATGAAACTTAATTAAAATCTAACCCAAAATAAAAATTAACTAAATATTAATAGACTTCAACCAACTGATTTGTGATAAGAAGAAACTATACGAACTGTATCGTAGCTCTGAATACGTGATTTTTGTAAATAAAGTTTGAAGTGGCAGAAAAGTGATTTATTTTTATAAGATTTTAATTTCGAAAGCTGATTTTTATTAGGAGCTGAATCACCGCTCCGCAGCGATTGGATCGAAACAAAATGGCACTGAATGTGGAGCTGAAACAGGTATTATAAGAGGAGAAGAAAAAATTGACGCTGTTCAGTGAATCGCTGAATTGCTGGAGACATGTATTTAATTCTTATATGATCCAATTCTAGTGCAATTTTTCTAGAAGCAATGACGCTTTCAATTGCTGAATTTTCGATTTCTAAACCCTTTCCATTCTGCGGAAGGTCGCTATTGAGCAGATCAACGTAAATGGAGGGCGCAGCGTGTTCAGCGTCAGTTTTTTTTTAAAGCGATTCGAACTTTGTAAGTTCGGATCAAGATCCAATTCCCATCTCCCAATTCCAGCGATTTCACGGTGCGGTCTCTCATGTCAGCGATCCTGATGGTATTAGCGACGTAGAGCAAGTGGTTTGTCTCAGTGGAGATTGAATGGATAAAAGTAAGAGTGTGTAAAAGTAGTACGTTGGGTTCGAGGCTGGAAGCGACTGATTGTTGCAGCGATTCGACAACTCGGACACAATTGGACAATTTCAGAAATTTTCAGCGATTGCGTGCACTGGAGTGGAAGCAACTTTTGAAGTTTCAGCGATTCTGTCGTCCACTTGATGCTGGTTGGACTGGAGCAACTGCATTGGCTGGAATTTCCGAAATCGCTGTTTCTGGCGTCGCAATGACCGGCACTGGAATCCCAGACGCATCTTTTGCTGGAAGTGCTGGAGAAAATGCAAACCACAACCTTGGAAATCGCTGCAGCGTCGGTTGGTTTCGACTCGTATTTGGAAATCACGTCAAAAGGTTGGTTACAGTGTAGTCGGAGGCACTTTCGGCTGAGCAAACGCTGATTTCAAAATATAAATTTAGTTTAGGTCTAGGTTGAATTAGGTTTAATTTCACCTCCTCTCTTCCAGTACCTGCGATCAGCGATTTATACTCATACTAAATTTAAAAAAAAATCAATTTTGAAAACTTGAATTCAGAATTTCACCGATTAAGTAATGACCGTCAGCAAAACCGTAGACACCGCTTCCAAAAACGTTTTAAAAACACTTAAATTTCAAAACAAAATTAAAAAATAACACATTGTTCAAATTTAGTATTTGATCGTGCAAATATTCTAAGAAAAAGTTCAAAAATAGAAATAAAATTTTTATTTCTCGAATCTGCAGTTGTCAAAATTTCACCATCTACTTGAATATAAAATCAAACTACAGATAAAACTTTTTTTCATAGTTAAAACTTCATCACAGTTAAAATCTAGCACAAAATTTGAATTAATTACATATTAATTGACATTATTTCAATCAATTAATTTGAGGTAAACTATCTGCGATGAAACCGGCACAGGGTCTCAATTTGTTCCATCTTCATAGATGATAAATTTTTTGTTGTTTTCAACAATACATGCGTTTACTACGTTTTAAATTATGTCTTATATAAGTAAAGTGCAGGTAATATCATAACTATATTGTTATATATTAACATCAATGATATTGTTCATGAAAATATTAATAACTGCAGAAATTTGAAATTTTTTAAATGAGTATGTTACCTCATGCGTACAGTGCATGAGTTTTACCGCATAGAATCAAAATTACAAGTTAGAATCATCAAACCTGACCAAGAAAATGGTACTTCGTTTAAATTTGTTCCTTGTTTAGATCAAAGAATATCATTTTTGCACAATTTCTTCCTTTTTTCTGTTCCTGTTCTGTTCCCGTTCCGTTCCTATCATGCAACAGAAACGGAACCGTAACGAAACAGAAAACCTGTGTCTTGAAAATAGTGGATAAGGATCGGAACAGAAACGGAACAAGCTCTGTTCCGTTTCTTGGAACCGGAACACTTACCCCAAGTGCCAGCGATCAGTTTCAGCGATTTTACCTAATGCCTAAATTTTGAAATTATGATTTAGAAAATTTTAAACGTTCTTGCTCACATTTAGCTCCAGCGTTTTTACCTCTCCCGGAAAAATTCCGTGTCCTAGAATTTTCAAAAAAAATTGTAATCTTCAGCCGCAGCGTTTAGCAACGTATCAGCTCCAAAACTTGCATTTTCAGCGATTACTGAAGCGCTACAATCTACCAGCAGCGTCGTTGTTTGGCTGTCGGCTCAAATTCACCTAAAAGCATGTGATTTTAATTGTTTAAAATAGCGTAAAGTAAATTAAGGAAGTAAAACTAAGGCTAAATCCAGTTGAATGATAAAATTTTGAAAAATTTATTAAACTTTTTTGAAAATTTGCAAGTTTAATAATAAATTTTGAATAATAAGGAATTTATTTTAAACAGACAATTACACGTTGAAAGGCGATTCTTTGCGGATTTAAAAAATCAGCGATTGAGAAATGGTCGTCAGCAAATCCGTTCACAACACTCACTTCCCATTACGTTTTGAAAAATTTAAAATTAAAAAAAAATCAAGATTTTTAAAATTTAAAAAAAATTTTAGTTTCAGTATACAAGGCATAGACATTTATTTCTATACTATTAAGTCAACTGATAGTGTAAAAAAACGCTGAAAAATTACAGACGCGTTGAATTTGAAATTTATTTATTATTGCCAAATCTCGACATTGCAGATATAATTGTATAGAAATTGCGACGCAGAGTTTTCAGCGTCAAATGGAATTTCAAACGTTGAATTGGCGCTTGAAACTTTTGAAGCGATTCTGGATTTCGGGCTTCTCGAATTGTCATCTGAGACCCAGACCAATTCCAGCGATTTCACGGTGCCTGTTTTCATGTCAGCGATCCTGATGGCGTGGTTGTTGGTATCAGCGATATAGAGCACGTGGTTTGCCCGGCGGATCTAACTAATGATTTGCATAATTAGCAATTAGTTAACCTTAATTTTTAATTAAACTTAATTAGAAATTAAGTAACACAATAAAATTACAAGCATAAACTAGATATACCCGTGCAAAATCCTTTTCTGGAGATTTTTATCTAGATGAATGGCGTTTATTTCCTTCTGAATAGCTGAAATTTCCGTTTCTACATAACGATGTCACCAATTAGCGTTTTGCAGCGCTTTGTAGCAACTCAACCTCTACCACTTTGATTTGTTTCCAACATGACACCCAAAATAAGCTATTTTTTAACTTTTTAAAACAAAAGTTTGAACTAATACGTTCTGAAATTCTATTTAAAAAAAGTACCTTATGGTTAAAAGCTACAAATACTGATGAGCCGTCAGCGCTACCACAGACGCCAACAGGATGCTGGAGCTTCGCTTCAATGGCAACTCCATCCTGATCACCATAGACAAACAAGTACTGTTCAAACAAGAATTCTGAAAAGCATTTTTAAAATATAGACTTAAAATGAATTAATTTTTTTAAAATTTGCTCTCAAAATATACCATGGGATCTCTGCTCTCATCCACAAGAGCTACCACTTTTCCGGTTTTGTCAATCATACGAATCGAGGAGCTTTCACTGCGATGAAAATTTGCATATTTCTCATGCTTATGCCACTGGGCTGAGCGAACGACAATTTCAAAATTGAAGCTTTGTTCCGATTCTCTTTTCTCCCAGTGTCAGCGATCAGTTTCAGCGATTTTGCGTCATGCCTGATTTTTTAAAGATCGATTTTGAATATTTGGAATTTAAAAAAAAATCGATTTAAAAAATTTGAAGTTTCTCATTTTACTTCACCCAGAAGAGTAAGACGTTATATTCTTTCGTGGGCTGAAAGAAACATGCAACAATTTGAACATGCCTCTTGGGGATGCCTTTTGGGATCTTGCCTTCTACGGCGTTTCAGCGCCGTAGAAGGCAAGATCCCAAGGAGACTTTCAGCGATTATTGAAGCGCTGCACTCTACCAGCGATGATACTTGGCTGCTGCTCAAATTCACCTAAAAAATTTGATCTTTAAATTAGTTATTAAGTTAAACTTAAAGTAGCTTTTGCAAGAGAAGTTGAAAGTTTTAGATAAAGTAAGATGGTTTAATTTGAAATTCTGAAATTTTCAAAATTCAATTTTGAATCATAAAGTTATGAAATAAGTCAACAAAAAAAGTAATTTCCATGTATGATTTCCAGCATAAACGACGTATTGAACGGGCGAATTTTGAAAATCGATTCCTTGCGGATTTGAAAATTCAGCGATTGAGAAATGGCCGCCAGCGCTTCCGTCATCACCGCTTTCAATTACGTTCTGAAAAATTCAAAACTTTCAATGCAAGAATTACGTCGAAAACGCCAGCAAGTAATGAATTGTGGGATCTAAGATAAGACACTTTAAAGTAAAAAATACCTGCAGAATTCCAGACGGCGTTGAAATTTAAATTTGAATAGTTCCCGAATCTGCAATTGCCAAAGTTTCGCCATTGGGAATACAAATTTTACCTACAAGTAAAAATTAAAGTAAAATTAAAACTTAATAATAATACAATTAGCATTAATCATAATTAAGATAATTTCAATTTCATAGTACTCCTCACCAGGATAATTCAAAGCTTTCTTCAAAATGTTATCCTAATCCCGTTTCCTCAAATTTTTTATTTGTCCACAAAGTCCAAATTGAGCCCACATTTTCATTTTTTCCGAAATTTTCAAAATCCTGTTCTAAAAGGAACTGAGCAGACGATTTCAGCAGCGATTTTATCTCCGTCCCATGCCCTTCAACAAAAAATAGGTTAAGCTCGTTTAGCGCCGGATCAGCGCTTATATTCGCCCGGAAAATCAAAATGTTAGGCAAGCAGTTGATTCCCTGCGATTCCCAAACGGTGCGCTGCGGATCGCTGATCACATGCCAATCTTCTGGACAAAGGCGTTAACAGACGCTGGATCCTGCTCGTTGGAAAACTTTGAGCGAGTCGACGGAAACGAGCTTGTAGGGAAATATTTTTAAATGCGCGTCGTGTTCAGCGTTACCGCCATTTTGACTCGAATCAGCGTCTTTTCTTTCAGGGATTCAAGAACGCTGCGTACCTCTCGGATGCAGTGAACACAATTGATGCAGCAGTGCGTAAAGGACTCGAACATAATAATTTTTGAGGTGGACTCTCAGCGCTTTAACGAAAGCGGCGCACAATTGATCCATTCAAAAATCAAGGCTGCAAATTTAAAATTAACGGAAATTACATTCTCGTAATTAATTTCTCTAAAAAAAATACTCTCATTTTTTATTAATATTTTTAATATTTTCAATATTTTGTGAAGTTATTTTTTTTTCTTTTTGAGCCGACGTTTTTTTGCAGTGTTTGGCTTAATGCGAAATTCAAAATTTAAAATTATAAGTTTGCGGTTTCGAAAATTTAGCGATTCCAATTCTTACAATTTTCAAAATTTTTCATGGAACACCACAACCAAATTTATCTATACCAAGAAATATTTTGTGACTGAAAATGCCTCCATAATTTCACATGGCATTGAAATTAACATTCAATTGATATCCGAACTTGCAATTGCCAAACTTCAGAGAATTTTTGCTTAAAAATTTCACATGAACTATCCTTAAGTTAAACTACAATTAAAAGTTAATCACAATTAAAATTCCAATTATTATATTTCACCGAGTTAATTTGTAAATTTCTACAAACTCTTGCCCTCTCTAGTTAAAATTTTTAAATCCTCAAAACGAAATTTATTTATTCAAAATCACAAAACTATAAATCATAATACTGATAATTCAAATTAAACGGAATTGGCAACTATTTAATTAGTAATTATATACAAATTGATAACGCTGTAATTAGCATAAAACACTTTTCTCTAATAAACAAAGGATTGCCAAAACACCAGATGACTCCAACCGAAACTTTGATAAATTGATTTTCGTGATAAAAATTTGGCTATAAAAGTGATAATTTTGAAGAAAAAAAAGTTTTCTGCATTTTTGTCAAATTAGTTATTATTTAATTAGCAATTAAATACTAACTAATAAAATTCCAATTATTCAATTTCATTGCATAATGCTAATAAAATCTGAAGTGGCAATTTTTACAAGTGTTTCGACGACAAAAATTTGAAGTGGCATTTAAAAATAAAAAAGAATAATAATCGCTCGGCAGCGATTGGCTCGGAACAAAATTGAAAACTGAAAGCATGGTATTGCGCATGTAATAGGTAGTTTGAGAGAAATCAACATGTTTACGCTGATTTTAAATCGCTGAATTGCAGAAGACATGCCTTCGCTTTGAATTATCGCAATGCAACCTTCCAAGAAATTTTTCCAGGAGTAATGCAGCCCCTAATCGCTGAATTTTCGTTTTCTAAAACCACTTTCCATTTTGCAGAAGTTCGCTAATGAGCAGTTCGACGTTAATGGAGGGCGCAGCGTTTTAAGCGTCAGTTTTTTAAGCGATTCTAGGTTTTGATTTGAGGCTGGAAGCAACTGATTGTTGCAGCGATTCGACAATTGGACAGAATTGGACAATTTCAGAATTTTTCAGCGATTGCGTGCACTGGAGTGGAAGCAACTTTTGAAGTGTTAGCGATTCTGTCGTTCACTTGATGGTGGTTGGGCTGAAACAACCGGCACTGAAATCGAAATCGCATCTTTTGCTGGAAGTGCTGGAATTTTGGCGCTGGAGAAAATGCAAACCACACTTTGGAAATCGCTTGGGAAGTTGACGGCGCAGCGGTGTTGTCACTCTTAGGCGACACTTCCAACTTGGACGCGCATTTGACGCGCCAACAAACGCTGATTTCAAAATATAAATTTAATTTAGGTTTACGTCTAATAAGGTTTAATTGTTCCGACTCCCCTCTCTTCCAGTACCAGCGATCAGCGATTTATGCTAATGCCAAATGTTTAAAAATTAATTTTTGAAAACTTGGATTCGGAATTTCACCGATTAAAAAATGACAGTCAGCAAAACCGTAGACACCGCTTCCAATAAAGTTTTAAGAAATTAAAAAAAAATCTATTTATATTAAATTTCAATATTTAAAAACAGAATTTAAAATAAAAGCATCGTTCAAATTTTTAGTATTTGATTATGCAAAAATTGTAAGAAAAAGTTCAAAAATGGAAATAAAATTTTAATTTTAAATGCTACTCAAATATTTATATTTATATTTAGCTTTAGTCCAACTTTATTTATACGTAATAAAATTCCGGCAGAATTCCAGATTGCGTTGAAATTGAAATTTGAATATTTCTCTAATCTGCAATTGCCAAAATTTCACTAAATACTTGAACATAAAATAAAATAGTTTTTTTCATGGTTAAAACGTAATAAAAATAAAAATTTAATCACGTTTAAATTCTAGCTCAAAATTCAAATTAATTACATATTAATGGACATTATTTCAATCAACTACTTTGCGTTCAACAGAGGCACTGAACTAAAGCGTTGCTCATAACACATGATTATTGTAAATAGAAGTTTTAAGTGCCAGAGAAGTCGAGAAGTGATTTTTTTTATAATAAAAAAAAAATCTTAATTTCGGAAAACAAATAATAAATCAAACACTTTTTGCGTTAGAAAAAAGTGCGCAAACTTAAAAAAAACGTTTTCGATTTTAAATTTGGCGCTTTTTAGCTACGCTAGTGTACTGGGTACGCTGATTTGTGAATCGCTTAATTGCTGCAGACATGTTTTCAATTCTTATGGTCCCCTTCAGGGCAATTTTCCAGAACCAATTAACATACTTTTTTACCGAGAATTTTACATTTTACCGAGTAAATTTGTAAATTACCGAGAAAAAAAATTACCTGAGAATTTTGAAAAGCGATTCAAAAATTCAGAGATTGAGACAGCGACAGCGCTTCAAAAGTTGCACCGTTGTGGATTCATACTATTTAGCCTAAACGCAAAAAAGGTACAACTAAAGTTTAATTATAATTAAAACTCCATCATAATTAAAATAATTAAAACTTAATCACAATTAAAATTTAAACACAATTGGATTTTTTTACATAGTACTTCCAGGATAACTCAGAAACTTAAGATTCCCTC
Source organism: Bilobella braunerae (assembly GCA_034694865.1). NCBI lineage: Eukaryota > Metazoa > Arthropoda > Collembola > Poduromorpha > Neanuridae > Bilobella > Bilobella braunerae. The sequence goes on along the minus strand of JAQFYP010000400.1, from coordinate 8,880 downwards.
ATTCTCATCTCCTTTCGAAATTTTGAAATCCTCAAATTTATTCAGTTTTTCAAGAATTTTGAAAATCTCGTGCTAAAAATAAATGAGCAGACGCTGTCAGCAGCGATTTCAGCACCGTTCCGTGCCCCTCTCCAAGCAGGGCAAAAAGTAGGTTAAGCTCGTTCAGCGTCGGATCAGCGCTTGGATTTGGCCCGAAAATCAAAATGGTTGGCCAGCAGCAAATTCCCAGCGATTTCCAAACGGTGCGCTGCGGGTCGCTGATCACGGCTGAATGGTCCATGCCCATTTTACGGACAAAGGCGCGAACAGACGCTGGATCCTGCTCGTTGGAAAACTTGGGCGAGTGGACGGAAACTAGCTTGTAGGGAAAGCGATTTGAATGATGCGCATCGTTTTCAGCGCTACCGCTATTTTGACTCGAATCAAATTTATTTGCGGATTATTTGCGAAACTTGAACGGTTTGAGTTTTCAAAAAATATACAGTACAAATTAATAATAAAATGCGTAAGGACCTCCCGACGATCTAAGCGAATAAAACTTAATTTCAAATAAAAAAATGTACAAAATTCGAACCGGCGCTGAAATAAGAAATTCGCTCGTTTCCAAAATCTGCAATTGTCAAAAGTTCGCCATTTTAAATCGAAATTTTGCCTACAAGGCAAATTTACTTCAATTTAACACTTACAATTAAAGTTAATCACAATTAAAACTATAATACAATGAAAAGTTAATCACAATTTAAGGCATTTCAAGGTAATCCGCACGCAAAAATTATAGAAATTTTTTCTTATATCTATATTTTATATATATATATATATCTTTTCTTATTTCTTAACTTATCACATTCTCGCTTTAAATATTTTTAAAATTTCACATTTTTTATTCAGTTTTTCAATGTTTCCAATTTATTGTAATTTTCCTTTTTGAAATTAATTGACCAGAGGTTCTTCACCAGTGCTAGCTCAGTAATTCGAGAAATCAAAATTTAAAATTATATTAGCTTGCGGATTTCAAAATTCAGCAATTTGAAGTTGTTAAAATTTTCAAAATTTTAACCTTTTACATGATATAGACTACTAACGCATCTATCCCATGATATAATTTGGAATTAAAAATGCCTAAAAAAATCCCAGAGGACATTGATACTAAAATTTCAATTATTCGATTTGTAATTCTCATGTGGAAAATTCACGGAAATTTCTTCAAACTCTGGCACACGTTCAATTTTTAAATCGTAAAAATAAAATATATATTCAAAACCACATTTTAAAACTATAAAATTTATTTATATTGGAAATCTGATACCAAAAAAAAAAAACCTTAGCGATAAAAAAAACGTTCCCACTACCCGGGTTACACAGTAAAATCAGGCATAATTCCAGACGGCGTTGAAATTGAAATTCGAATATTTCTCGAATCTGCAATTGCCAAAATTTCGCCGAATACAAAAAAGTAAAATTAAACTACAAATGAAACTTTCTTCATCGTTAAAACTTAATCAGAATTAAAATCAAACTCAAGATTTAAATTAATTAAATTATGATTGATATTAACTCAAACAACTTATTTGAGACCAATATAAACTGTAGCGTTGCTAATAAAATACTTGATTTTTGTAAATAAAAGTTTGAAGTGGCAGAGAAGTAATTTTTTTTTATGAAATCTTAATTTCGAAAAAAAAAATCTACAAAAAAATCAAACATTTTAAATTTTGAGTTAGAAAAAAAAATTGACAACGTTTTTAAAAATGAGATCTTTTTTTAATCAGGTTCTTTTTTCAATTGACGCTAAGCGATTTCTCATAAAGATAATTATTCTTCAAAAAGTTTTTAATCGGGGACATACACATAATTTAGTTTGACTGGAGCTGAATCGTCCCTCGGTAGCGATTAGTAGTTTTTAAGCAGAAAAACAGTTTGACGCTGATTTCAAGTCGGTGAAGTGCTGAAAGTTTTCGATCATAAATATTATATGGCCGCTTTCCAACTTTTTCAGAAGCAATGGAGCTTCCAATCGCTGATTTTTTGCTTTCCAAAACAACTTTCCATTATCCGACTTCGCAGTGAGCAGGAAGGTCGCTAATGCACAGTTCAACGGTATTACGAGACACAGCGTTTTCAGCGTCAAAAGGAACTTGAAAAGTGGCATTGACGCTTGAAAGTTTTGACTTGATTTTTACTTTTCAAAATGTGTTCTTGACCAATTTCAGCGATTCCACGACATTTCAGACTTAAAATATTCGGCGAAATCTGGCTTCCCAGCGTTTTGACAGCTTCTGCCGATATGAGAACCTAAATCTTTTGAAATGCTCCGTAAATTAGTTATAAGTTTTCAATTTTTAGCATACAATGAAATCAATTAAAGTTAAACATGACTTGTTGGGAAAGTTAAAAACTTTATTTAAATTTAAGACAACTTGGAACAGTGAACCCAGTTTAAATTTTCAAAAAAAAACTTAAAAAAGACATCACAATTTAAAATTTAAAACTAAAAAAAAAACATCAATTATTTAGAATTTTTAAAGCTGAATCGCTGGAGATATGCCTACGATGCTAATGAAACCAAGGTCACCTTCCAGCACAAGCGAAATTTTGCATCCAGCGATCGGGCTCACAATCGCTGAGTTTCTAAACGCTTTTCTAAAATAATAGTTTGGGTTTAACTAACCTAAGGAAGGCATGATTTGGAAAACTCTAAATTTAAAAAAGAAAATTAAAAACTTCAAAATTTTACATTTTTGATCCAGACCAATAAGAGCTAATAGTTAGAGTGATCTGGATCAAGTTTTTTAATACAAAATAAAGCTTGCACATTTCTAGACGGCGTTGAACTAAAAATTCGTTTATTCCCCGAATCTGCATTGCCAAAATTGAGCCTTTATGAATTTTAATTTTGTAATTCTTAAATTAAAGTAACAAAATCATAGTTAACCCTTAATCATATTTAAACCTTAATTACAATTAAAATAATATCATGGTATTCCTCACCCGGATAGTTCATAAATTTATTCATCCTACCACACTCACCTCGTTTCGGAATTTTAAAATCCTCGAATTCTTAGGTTAAGGCAGCTACATTTTCAAAAAAAAACGCAAAAACGTTACATTTTGAAAATCTACCTCTAGAGGAGTAGACGTTTTCGGCAGCGATTTCAGCACCGTTACTTACAGACGCAGAATCCAGCTCGTATGAAAACTTATAATACCCTTCTGTGATTAATGGCGGCAAAAAGGTGGAAATTTGAATTTCGAACGATTGGCGCCTCGTCCTCCTTCTCCCACAAGTGGACCAATATTCCAGAGAAATACTGAAAAATTTCCGATGTGGCCAAATTGATCTCGTCCAGTAGAATCTAGTAGCCACTTTTTAATTTTTAGACAAAATTTGCCGTTTTTTTTTAATTTAAAATTTTTAGAAAAGTTTATAAACGAAAAAGAAGTGGGTCGTCCATCGTCTATCTATTGAAACATGTTCAAACAATTTTAAACAAAAATTTGAAACAATCCCTTAAAATTCAATTAAAATCACTAGGATCGTTTCTTTTTTTCCATCGTTCAATCCACTCTGTAAAAGTCCCATTAGTCTTTATCCACTTTTGAAAGTTGAATTTGGTAATCGCTTTGTGGATATGGATCATGAGGTCCTTCCAGCGTTGCTTATCATAGCACATCATCTCTTGACCCAGGAAGAATTTGCATCTCGGTCAAAGGTCGAGGTGAAATCGGCCTCAAACTCTTCTCTGATTGGTCGGAGGTGAAAATGGCTTCAAACTCTTCTCTGATTGGTTGGAGTTGAAAAGGGCTTCAAACTCTTCTTTGATTGGTCGAGAGTGAAAAGGACCTCAAATCCTTCTCTGATTGGTTGAAGGCGAAGAGAGCCTCAAAGTCTTCTCTGATTGGTCGGAAAATGTCCTTGAGTTCAATGAACTTGTACCTGGGAGGGAAAGCAAAGCCGAAAATATAAAGTGCACGACACTGTATCAAAAGATTTGTGCTTTTTTTAAACAAAACAGATTTATAACATTTAAAGAACACATATTTTCCCAAGTTACGTAACGACTCTGAAAACGAACTGAAGCAAGTGCATGTTACAGTGTTACATTACATGTAAATCATCAACGGCGTGGCGTTCTAACGTTATTTTTCTTTTAGATTTTGATAATTTTAATTTGGGAAAATGAAAGTTAAGAATTCAATTTTTTTTTTGAAAATTTCTCTTTTTTTACTCTGCTTATTGCCTGTTTTTCTAATTTGTACCATGAGATCTCAGCTCCCACATCTACAAGACAAGTAACGGTAATGCTTGTGGGCTGAGCAAACGCTGATTGTGGGCATTGTTTCGATTATCCTGTCTTCCAGTGCCACCCATTAATTTAAGCGATTTTCCTCATGCCTAATTAATTTTTTTCAAAATTTGAAACTTCTTAACTTTTACAGCTCAAGCGTTTTTCCTCACGCGGAAGACATCGCCTGGAAGAAATATGCAAAGAATTTAACTTTTTTTTTCTTTTGCATTTTCAGCGATTACTGATGCGCTGTCCTACACCAGCGTGGTAACTTGACTGCTTGTCAAATCAACCAAAAACAAATTTGTTAAATTGTATAAATCTGAATCAAATAGTTTAAATTGATTAGATTTCAATATTTATATAAAAAAAAAAGTTTGATGAAATTTTAAAATTTATTATAACAAATTTTGCATTATTAAGTTTATCGAATAAAAAAAATGAAATTACAAGTCGAATAGCGTGATTTCGAGCGTATATTACATATTTTCAGCGACGTATAGAACAAAATAATAATTTTGAAAAGCGATTCCTTGTGGATTCGAATTCAGCGATTGAGAAGTGTCCGTCAGCCAGCGAAACCGTCGGCACAGCTTCCAATTACAAAACTTTCAATTTTTCAATTTTTTTTTTTTTTACAAATTTCAAAAACAAAAAAGGACCTACAACAAACTTTGAAATAATTTTATAATTAAAGGAAAAATCTGCAGAATCCCGTACGGCGTTGAAATTAAAATGTGTTTATTTCCCGTATCTGGAATTGTCAAAATTTTTCCATTTTGAAGGCAAAATTATCACAAACGTGTAAAAAAAAATACAATTAAATTTAATCATGGGTCAACTTTATTCAGAATTAAAACTTAATTAATTTAATCACAATTAACATTTAAATTATAAACAGAAGTAAAACATTTCATGGTTCCATGACCACCAGGATAATTCAGGGATTTCTTCAACTTGCCACTGCTCTCATCTCGTTTCGAAATTTTGAAATTCCAAAAAATTTTACACAACGTCAAATGCTAAGCTTTTTCAAAAGTTTAAAATCTTGTCCTAGAACTGAGCAGACGCTTTCAGTAGCGATTTCAGCGCCGTTCAGTGTCCTTCACCAAGAATCGCAAAAAGTAGGTTTAGCTCCTTCAGCGATTGGATTTGGCCAAACAATCAGGTTAGCCAACAGCAAATTCCCAGGAGATCGCTGCGCTCAGAAACAGCAGCACACTATTGATCCATTTGCAAGCTTTAAATATTAAAATTAATCGCAATTAACAATTAATTAACTAATAATTTGACACTAATTTCAACGTAAAGATTAAAAGTAAAATTTTATTTTGAAACGATCTGTATATATTTTTGGATCTGGTAGACAAGGGCCAAGACAACTTAAGTGCAAACGGCGTACTTATTTGATTATTGTGGGGAGATTTCTATCTCCGCATTTTTGGTAATTAGTATATGTAATGGGAACATTAAATTAAATACTTAAATTAGTAACTATAATTGTACAATATTTCATTATTTAATTTAAATTGTTAAAAGTTAATGTCATTTAAATATTTTCAGTAATTTTCTTACCGCAAATTGCATACTGAAAGATATGTTTTAGGGGCAGTCGTTAGATAAGCATTGTTTTAAAACATATTTTAAAAGATAATTTTTTTTAAAACATTTAAAAATGTTTGTTTCAAGACACAAGAAAGGTTTGATTTTCTCAGAACAAGATCACGATCACGAAAGAAACTATATAGGTAAGTGGAAAATGGTCGGACAAAACGTAGGGTTGTAGACTAGAAGCGGCTGAAATTTGCAGCGATTCGACAATTGGACGCTGGTGGTACGCTGCAAGGTCATGATAACGTGTTCTATTAATAGTTTCATGGTAAGGATTTTCAGCGTGTGTGTGCATTGGAGTGGAAGAAACTTTTGAAGGTTCAGCGATTGTATCGAGCGTACGTCATTGGCTTGATCCTTCTGGAACAACTACATGGCCTGGAGTTTCCGAAATCGTTGTTTCTGGAATCCCAGCAGTATCTTTCACTGGAAGTGCTGGAGTTTCGGCGCTGGAGAAAATGTCACCAAAACTCTGGAATTCGCTTCGGAACTTGACGGCGAAGCGATTTTGCCACTTCTTCGGCGACACTTCCAACTTTGAAATCGCTGCAGCGTCGGTTGGTTTCGACTCGTTTGGGAAATCAGATCAAGGTGTAGACGGAGGTACTTGCGGTTAAGCAAACGCTGATTTCAAAATATAAATTTAATTTAGGCTTAGGTCTAATTAGGTTTAATTGTTCCGATTCTCCTCTCTTCCAGTACCAGCCATCAGCAATTTATGCTCATGCCAAATTTTTGAAAATTCAATTTTGTACTTTCAATTCAATTCAATTTCAACTTTGAAACTTGGATTTGGAATTTCAGCGATTAAGAAATGACCGTTAGCAAAACCGTAGACACCTCTTCCAATAACGTTCTAAAAAAATGAAAAAAAAATGAAAATTTCAAACAGAATTTAAAAAAAAAACATCGTTCAAATTTAGTATTCGATGCAAAAATTCTAAGAAAATGTTCAAAAATGCAATTAAAAGTTATATTCCACCTCCTATTTAATTATTAACTTTAGCCCAATTTTGTACACGTTATAAATGACGAATAGAATTTCAGACGGCGTTGAAATTGAAAATTGAATGTTTCTCGAACCTGCAAGTTTGCCAAAATTCCACCAAATAGTTTGGACATAAAATAAAGCTACAATAAAACATTTTTCAAAGCTAAAACTTAATAACAATTTAAATTTAATCACAATATAAATCTAGCTCCAAATTTAAATTAATTACATAATAATTGACATTATTTCAATCATCTAATTTGTGGTTAACGGAGCACAGCACCCAAAGCGTTGCTCAAAACACGATTATTGTAAATAAAAGTTTTTAGTGGCAGAGAATTGAATTTTTTTTATAATAAAATCTTAAATTTGAAAAACAGTCTAAAAAATACATCAAACACTATAACTTGTTTTAAAAAACTAAAGAACAAAATGAGAATTTTTTTTTAATAGGGATTTTTTATTTATTTTTTTTTCGATAGATGAGAAGCGATTTCTCATAAAGATATTTTTAAAAAATTCTATTTAATCGGGAACATAATTTGGAGCTAAATCAGCGCTCGGCAGCAATTGGCTCGGAACAAAATGACATTGGAAGTGGAGCGGTAGTCTGAGAGAAGAAGAATAAATTGGCGCTGATTAGTGAATCGCTGAATTGCTTGAGACATGTTTTCAATTCTTATGATCCCCTTCAAAGCAATTTTTCAGAACCAACGAAGCTCCCAATCGCTTAATTTTCGTTTTCTAGTAGCTTGATTTAGGCAGTCATTTCCGGTGTCAGTGACGTGATTGAATAGACGAATTTTGAGAAGCGATTCGAAAATTCAGCGATTGAGACATCGACAGCGCTTCCAAAATCTTACCTTTGTGGATACATACTATTTAGCCTAAACGTAAAATAGGTAAAATTAAAGTTTAATAATAATTAAAACTCCATTATAATTAAAATATTTAACACTTAATCAAAATTAAAATGTAAACACAATTCAATTTTTAACATAGTACTTCCAGGATAACAGGAAACTTTAGATTTCCACTCTCATTCCAATATCTCCTTTCGAAATTTTGAAATCCTCAAATTTTCTATTCGACCTTTTCAGCTTTTCCAAAATTTTCAAAATCTTGTTCTAAAAAGAACTGAGCAGACGCTTGTTTATCTTTTATCGTAGACGATTAAAAATTTGTTGGCCTGCTCAAGTACTTCACTCCTGCTCGAGTTGTGAGCATTTTTTAAAATTTAGATCTTTAAAAACTCTTTGAAAAAAAAAATGTTAAAAATATGGGATCTGGAAAATTCATCGATTGAGACAGCGATCTCGTCGACACCACTGCCAGCCACATTCTATTTTTATTAGAAAATTTCAAATTTCAAAACTTATTTAGAGAGTTTAGCTAAACAAAAAATTAATAAATTAATTTCACGTAAAAAAAAAACCTGTAAAATAGCAGACGGCGCTGAAATTAAGAATTTGATTGTGTTTCAAATCCGCAGTTGCGAGAAGTTCGCCATTTTGAATTGCACTTTTCCTTAGAAATGCAAATTTCTAAGGAAAATTAATCAATTACATTATTGTAGTTAAAAGTTAATCACGTTTAAGACTTTAACATAATGAAAATATAAACACTAGTTTCACAAACTTCATGCTACTCGTCGCCAGAAATCGATACAAAAAAATCTTCAACTTGTCACTCTTGTGTTAAAAAATCCTCTTTTTTTATGTCAAGTTTATTTTATTCCTAATTTTCAAAATCTCAGCGTGATTTTTAGTGTCAGCGAAAAATCGAAAAGCGATTGCTGTCAGCAAAAACACAGCTCCCAGTGAAATTATAAAAAAAATCAAAATTTTCAGATTTTACTGATTTCTACAAAGTGGGATTCAAATTTTACCTAACAGGAAAACTATGGAAACTATTTTACAGGAAACTCCATGTCTTCCTCAACCGGGTGGTGGGATTATACCAATAAGAATAGGAATGACTAGTGAAAGCAGA
>JAQFYP010000399.1:0-24129 GCA_034694865.1 Bilobella braunerae | reverse complement strand
TGTCGTGTAGTTCCTGAGATAATCGCGGTACTCAGACGGACAGACGGACAGACGGACAGACGGACAGACGGACAGACGGACAGACGGACAGACGGACGGACGGACAGACGGACAGACGGACAGACTTGACGAAAACATAAGTAGCATTCGCTTCGCTTCCGCTACTAATAAGGGACTTGCTGATCATACTGAACCAAAAAAATGTTGTAGAACAATTTAGTATTTTGTTTTTAGGTGCGCTGAAGCTATGACAATTAAGTAGCGTATTCCTAATTAGTTATCTATAATTAACTATAACCAATTAATTAATTATCTATAACCTAAACCATCATAACTTTTTGTTTCATGCAAAAGTAGGATTTGACCTTGAAATTTCATTTTTAGGTCATGGGGTCGTTTCCGGCTCAAGGAGAGCTTTGGGGTCATTTAAACCATCATAACTTTTTGTTTAATGCAAAAGTAGGATTTGACCTTGATAGGTCATTTTGAGGTCCAGAGGTCATTTACACGTCAAGGGGGGCTCTGAGGTCATTTAAACCATCATAACTTTTCGTTTCATGCAAAAGTAGGATTTGACGGGGTCATGACGGGGATTATTGAAGGGTCATTTTTACGTTAAGGAGTCATTTCCGGGTCAAGGGAGGCCGTGGGGTCATCGGGCCCATCATAACTTCTTGTTTCTTGCAAAAAGTAGTGTTGGACCTTGAGATGTCATTATGAGGTCAAGGGGTCATTTTTGGGTAAGAGGTGGAGGGGGGGGCTCTGAGTGACATTGAAAGGTCTTTTTTGGGACATAGGGTAATTATGGGAATCGACTGGGAGTCACAGAGAAAAGTGTCTAATACAAACGTTGTTTCCCTTAATAAGTTGAACAACATTTGTGTTGCCATAGAATGAAACCAACCTTGAGCTTTGTTCCCCAAATGTGTTATTTTGGGTTAAAAAAAAACCAAACTTGAACTGGGCCGGATCTCAATGAACCAATATATCTGAAAACAGATTTGAGATACGTTGAGTAGTACTTGATATATTCATGAGACGGACGGACAGACTCGACGAAATCATAAAGTAGCTTATGCTTCGCCTCCGCTACTTAATAATCAAAACAATAATATCATGACTCATCAAATCAAATTCGAATTTTATCAAGATAAATTGGCTACTAGCTAATTCAGAAACCACTCAAGCAAAAATATGGGTTTGCCAATTTTGAACCTTTAGTTAGGTTAAACAGTGTTCGAAGCACCAACAACAGAACAGGGGAACCATTTTCAAAAACGTAAGCCAAATTTGGTCGAAGAAAAATTTGTAAAAAAAAAAAAAAAAAAGTCCCCACCAAGCTTAAATTGAATTTATTTATTCTCTAGACATTCTGAAACGTCTAACAACCAAAAGGATTATAGACAACTGGAAAGAATGTTTTTTTTTTAAATGTGAATTTGGAGATTCTTCAAATTTAAAACAGAACTCGATTTTGAAATTAGAATCTTTAGAAAAGAGTATCCCACCAAAACACCTACTTTCATAGGAGTGAATAATGGTACGACTACCTGCGATGAGTTCTAATGTTCCTCAACCGTCATTCAAGTACGTTGCGCTACTTCGCAAAATCCGATTTTTTACGATTTATTTTTATTTGTAAATTTAAAATAAGACATTGCATTACATTGTAAACTTTTCACCTAAAATTCATATTCCGACGGGTAACAGGTAAAATAGCGGTTCGCATTTTTGTGCAGCTTTTCAGTTCACTGCTACTGTTGGAACTGAACTTTTGCACGATAGGTCCGCACTTGTAATCCACATTTCTTCTGCATCAGTTCGATTTTGTAGGACTCTCTCTGCGTCTAGAATTTGTCGTAGGGTTGGTGGAATGCCTTCCTTGGGCTGAAAGTAAGACATTGTTAAAACTAAAATATTTGTTAGTTAAAACACATGTAACAGGTATAAAAAAAAAACGTTTTGGATGTTTCTTTTGCGATTTTAGTTTTGAAGTAAAAGAGCGTAATTTGACATTCCAGCCAAGTGAACGGTCAACATGTAAAGAAGGGTAGGGATGTAGTAGGGAAGGAGCTCATTAGCATAGATTGCCATCAAGATACTTATTAAGTATAAAGAACGCAACATTTGTAAGTTTTTGAATGCAATTTTAGTTCGTTTAGTGCAATTGTAATTGCGAAACACGGACGGACAGACGCATAAAAAGTGAAATATTTTGTGAATATCTGTACTCGAGTTGTGTATTACCGGATTGAGTATACGGTCAAGCAACATCCTCACATCGAAAAGTGTCCTGTCATTGTAGAAGACATCATAGACCCCTTCCTCACTTTTCCATTCCAGTATAAGTTCGGGTACTTGAATAAGACACAGGAGCTGATTGGGGGCCCTTGGAAGTCGAGTGTACCACAAGGGCACATCCTCCAGAATCACCGCCAAAGGGATCAAGGCCTCATCCATGATGTTCCTTAGGTCCTTCGACCCTCCTTTGTCCATTCTACTCCCGTCCTCCAGTAGGGGGTAACCTAGAATATGTAAAGGTAAAGGAGAGTTATTTGCCATTCCGGATGGTCAATATGAAAGAAAGGGTAGGGATGTGGTAAGGTAAGGTCACCATGAATATGCGGGTTGGCTCGAACAGCAAATGCAGTTCCAGGGTACATGTCCTCAAGGGTACGGGCGACTGACTTGGCATTCTTGAGGTCATTGGCCGTGTACAAAATTAAGAAAAACTTGTCTTTTGTCTCCATAATGAACCGTGTAAAACCAGGTCGCATAATTCCGCACTCCAAAATGTTTCCTTTTGCGTCCATCCGTAGCGGAAATCCAGGCGTCCTGCAGACAAACACTTCTTTCTCTGCGATAGGTTTGAACCGCACCAAAATCGTTGAGTCAACGTCAAGTACCATCAAGTAGGCTTTGCCACTCTGCTGAAACATTTCCACGGTAACGAGCTCCTTCTCTCCTAGCTGCGTACCACGAGGAAGTTCGGCAAGGACACATTGTATGAAACAAACGGCGAAAACTAAAATTACCATCTTGTACTCCACCGCCATGTTAAGAAGTAGTTGAACAGCAATTGTGCCTTCAAAGTTGAAATTATTGGATTTGTTTGAAAATTGTAATTGCGAGTAATTGAATTTTATAGGAGCTTTGTATGGAGTCTATTTTGAACGGGGTAAGGTGAAGGTGAGGAGGTAACCGGTTGGAACAGAGTTTCACACCGTGTTTTCACAAGTAGAAATTTTGTTGAAAACAGCACGTAAACGTGTTTTCAAATTCTAATTCATTGCTTCAAGAGGCCTTTTCTATGCTCAGCTTTTTTGTTTGTCACTCTTTACTAATGTAGGTAATTATTTTACAAGCTTAAAAAATTAGTAATTGTAATATTTATAAATTAATTATTGGAATTACTAGATTTTAGTCCGAGCTAGTGCTTATGTGATCATCGTGTCTGTCCGTCTGCGATACGCTAGCGGACGAACCACATGCCACAGCGCCCACAAATTTTGCATACATCACTTTTGGGACAATGCGAATGAAAAGTGCAAAAATGTATGTGTTTCATAAGGAAACAAATTCAAACGAAACAACTACATTTTCAATAAAAGGCAAAAAAAAGAGATGCGTAAAGAGGACCTGACATTGGAAGTTTTACATGGATAACTCTGATTTTAATTGTTAATCAGCAATTAGCATTTTAAAATGGAGTTTTACATAGAATTACGTAAACTGAAGCAAACTACTAACTCCAAATTACATAACAATTCTTAATTAGTTAGTTGTGATTAACAGATAATACCATTCAACATTTGCAATTGGAGTTTTACATGCAATCGGCGGTTCTTTAGTACGCTCATGCTAAGTATAAACTCGAAATCGAATCAAACCTGATTGCTAATTAGTTAATTGTGGTTAACAACAATTGACATTTTTAAATGGAGTTTTCATCAATCGGAGGTCCGATTGACGCTCCGGGGGTCCGATCGGGGTACGATGAAGCTAACTTTACTCCAAGTAGGTTAAAAACAATTCATAATTAGTTCATAATTTGGATTAATAATTAACAGAAATTAACTTTTGAAAATTCTGCTTTCATGTAATGAGGGGTTTCTTGGTACTTGGCCAACAAGGACCCATAATAGAACAATTAAAAACGATTCCAAATTTGGTGAATTGTGATTTTCAATTAAAAAAAATTGATTTGAAAAATTTTGAAGCAAAAATAGATGGTTTTGTTACAAACAAAATTTTTTTTTTTTATGAAATCTTAAAAAAAGATCTATAACTAGTTGGGAAAAGACCTAGAAAAACAAATTAACGTTTAAAAATGTATTTAAATGTTGCTAACGAAATTGAAATTGAATTTTTAAAAGCAAAGCGATTGCAATTCCGATGACTTAGCTGAACTAGCAGGTATGTACACAGCTCAGAACAGTCATTTTTGAAGGTTTACCTTATCCGGATAATGTGTCGTAAAAATCTCTATTTTGCAGGCACATGCTTTCCCAAATATTAGTTTACCACGGATAATTTACCATTCAACTTATAGATATTTAGCTTATCTGAGGTTGTCCTAACCGAGGTTCACTGTATTTAGAGCTAAAAGAAATTTGGAAAATTTGGAAATTTTGGAAAACCATGTAAACATTCAATGGTTTTAATTAATTCTAAACTTATTCAAATCATTTAATTGAGCAAACTATCGTGATTAAATTTTGCAATTGGATAATAACATTAATAGAAAATAATTTTTATGGTCGTTGCAATTGAAGTCTCTGGGAGGTTGTTTTTTATTTAAAGTTACTAATAAAAACTTCGTTATTTTGAGAGTGGAGCTTGAGCCTCGTCAGAGAGAATTTTCAAAAAAAAAATTGTACGTAAACAGTTCCCAAATTTCAATTCATTTGGTATTTGCCTTTTTTTGCAATTCTCCTCCACGATTTTTTCTACTGCCTGAATTAAATTTATTAATTTTAATTTAGTTATTAATTAATTTTAACTAATAGTAATTATTTGTGTATATTATTAATAATTTAAGCCGGCCATTACTAAATAAGTACTAACTTCATATATATGTGCCCTCTTCGTTTCCTTCAACAGGCTACCCACCAACTACGCTTCTCCCTTGAATAACGTCCGTATGCTAAAACATTTTAATAGTATGTGCAGAGAAATCATTAAAACTTGAGACATGGTGACATGATCCGAAATTTTGAAACCTAATGTTTACGTTTGATGTGGATGATGCAGTGCGTTACTTATACTTGCATTCTGTCGATGAAATTCCAACTAAAATTACATACATTTTATCAATGTTTAATTTTATCAACTTTATCAGTGGATAATATTCCCGTTCTAAGGACGGGCATGTTTGTCATGTTTTGTAAATAATCCCGAACCATTTAGCACAAATCTTGTATAACATAAACTACATAATTTGTATAGCCGTTATTTAGATATGTATGTTGCGAGAGATAGGAGTTTACCTTTTTTCTTGCTGTGAGAATTTTTTTTGCTCAGTTGGAGCAACTGGACGGGAATAATTATAATTAATAATAATATTAATTAATAATTTTTGCCAACTCTCAAAAGGGCCTTTACTTTAGTCGAACTCTAGAGGTCAAGGAGGAAAGATCTTCGAAAAAAGCTTTTCTCTCCCTGGTTTCACAAAAATCTATCTACACTCTACTTGAAGTTAGAGATGGGCATCGTGTTTAATCTTAATCAATCTTAATAGTAATTTAGTAATTCATGACATGAAATTCCTCCTGTCGTAGAGCGGGCAAGTTTTGATAGTAATTTAATAGTTCTCTACTATTTCAACATAGAAGGGCAGCCTGTAATTGAATGAAAAAATGGGGTAGGAAAATTATTAGGATCTATTTTTTGCGGTAAGCGTTTGTAGATTTCTTTTTAGTAGACGTAAATTTTTGGTGATTTTTGTGAAGCTTTTGAAGAAACTAGAATTTTTTTGAAAAATAAATCTCAAATAAACCAGTTCTCGAATTTCTATTCATTCGATGTACTTCGCATTTTCCTATTCTCTTCTCCAAACAACTTTTACAAATTTTCAATTCATAAGAAGAAAAATAGCAATTACAAAAACTAATGCGTGCTATACAAAAATAAAAATAAAAGTTTCCTCTCCTTGGACCGGCTAGTTTGGCAAGATTCAATGATTTTGAAATTACTGTGATTAAGTCAACTGATTAAGTAACTAGCGTTTACCGTGTAACAAGCGGAAGAAAAATCAATTTTTAAATGTAGCACAGAAATACATTTTTAAACAAACACAAATACAAAACACAAACACACACACACAAAATGAGTTACTAACTAGAATACGGTTTTTTATACATTGTACATCAATTGTACATCAATGTACAATTTAGCAATCTATAAGACGTAATTTTAAAGCAAAAGTTTTCCGTCGTATTACAGCCGTAGGCACGACATTTATGCAAAGTTTTCTTAATACTCACCTCAATAAGCGTTTCGTTGCATACTTGTATTAGGTTGTAACCTTTAAACTTAAAAAAAAATCGGTTTTTAGGTTTTTGAACCTTGTAAACCTTAAATATTTTACGCTAACTTTTAAGTTTTGGGAAGTAATAGGACCTAAAAATGACTAAAGTATAAAAAAAAGCCTAAAAAAATGACCCAATATACTTCAAAGCAATTCATTATTGATTGTTTGACTTTTTTAGACAATGGTCAATCACAAACTGAGATTAATTAATTAATTATTAATACTCATATATAAATAACTAATATAAGTTAAAATAAAAATACATATAACTTTCTTTTTAAATACCATTTGATGGTTTATAGTATTGTTTTAGGTGCTTGATTTTATAATTCTCGTAGATGATTAATCATAAATTTTTGTACTAAAGTTTGAATTAAATTTCATTGAGGTTTAAAATTACATAATACTTATTAATAATTTTGTTTAGGTTTACTGACTTATTTGTCATTTTATTGAGATTAGATAACTTGATTTATTCATGAAAATTAAGGATTGATAAATTAAAGTTGATCGATAATTGATTGATAAATTAAAATTGATTGATTATTCGTTGACAAATTAAATTGATTGATTATTGATTGATAAATTAAAATTGACTGATTGATCGATTATTGATTGATAAATTAAAATTGATTGATTATTGATTGATAAATTAAAATTGATTGATTGATTGATAAATTAAAATTGAATGATACTTGTGAAAATTGATTAACAACAATTAATTGATTGATCACCTAAAAATGCATTTTTTTAAACAAAGAAATACAGCTATTACATAAAAGTCGCGAGTAAATCTTAAGATTTGATATTAAAAATAAGTGATTTTTTTCAGTTTTTGATCAAATACAATAAATCAATCAATAAGTCTCCAGATTGATCTAGAGAAACTTCTGTATTTATTTTATTAGTCTGAACGTTTATCAAAAATGAATTATTTTGAATCGTAGAATCACTTTGTCAAGGCGCCTCCTATGCGCCTCAGGCGCACGCCATCAGCCAATGATATCTCCCCACAGCGCCTCATCGTCCTCCTCCGCAACATCCTCCTCACTCACTTTCTCCTCCTTGTCCTCCTCCTCCTCAATCTCAGGTTCGACAGCCTTGAATTTCCCACTTGAAAACAGGGTTTGGTACTCCGATATACTCCCAATGATCGGCACCGCCTCCTCCGAAGGCTCGGGCGCCGGAGGCTCAATGATCGCCTTCTCGCGGCGCAACTTACTCCGCAACTTCCCTATCATCTTGTTTGACTTGACGTTCTTCTGCACCTTCTTACTGTTGTACCACCGGTTGAACCAAGTCCGAGGATTAGTGTCCTCGTCCTCCTCCTCATGCGCCCGCGGCGCATCCTCCTCTTCCTCCGGCGCCTCATCCTCCTCCGACTCATGCGCCTCCTCCTCTTCAGAATCATGCGCCTCATATCCCTCTGGCCTCGGCGCACAGCCGTGGATCGGTGGGAGGGTTTCGTCGTCCGGATCGGCGCTCGGGTCGAACCCGCCGATTATGATTCCGTCATCTTCGCCTTCCAAGTCGGATTCAGCCGAAGAGATATCATCGGCCGAAAGGCGGGAAAAAGTGGTCGGTTCCGGTCGAAAGTTGGTCGATATCGGCCGAAATGTGATGGCGGGTTCCGGTCGAAACGGTTTCTTGATCCGAGGAGGCGATAAGTCTTGCGCCGGATTTTTGTCCAACGGCGTTTCGGCCGGTATATCAGCCCGCTGGCGGACATACGTCTGCGGTCCGACGTCGTCTTCGTCTTCGCTGCCGATGTCTTCCAGTTCGACCTGGTTCGTCATCGGTTGCGTTTCCGGCGCGGTATCGGCTTGAGTCGCCTCGGTTTCACGATCCAAAACGGAATCGGGTTCCGGATCGGAGGCGATCTCTACATCGTCATCATATTCACCGTCTTCAAGGTCCGATTCCGAAACGGCTTCAGTTTCGACCACTTCCGTTTTGACCAAGTCCAAATCGTACGGATACGGTTCGTTGGAGCAGAGTTCCATCAGTTTCGCCCGCTCTTGAGCCGATACCGAGTCGTGCGCCGATAACGAGTCGTGCGCCGCATGCGCCGATGAGCAGTGCGCCTCAGGCGCATCCCCTTCAGAGTCGTCATCACTGTCGAGCGTAATCACCAGGGATACTTTTCGGGAATCGGCGGTTTCCACAACTGGACTTTGACCTTTGACCCCTTCGTGACCCTCTCTGACCCCCGGGGTCATCTCAGGGCTGGGCGGAAATGTGGCTTCATCAATCACAATCTCAGGCGGTGGCTCCTCCAACTCCAGTTTGATTTGCATGGGGTAGATGTACTGGTTGTCGACCAGGAACCTGGTGGAGACTGGCGGGGGCGGCGGGGCCAGGGGTCGGGGGTCATCGACGATGGGTCGATTGGGGTCAACGATGTCACCGGGGTCAACGAGTAGGGCCTGGTCAATTTTGGAGGAGGAGTCGACGTCAATGTCCTGGCTCTTGAGGAGGGCCTTGATGGCCTTGGCCCTGTACTCCAGCTCAAGCAGCTCCATAAGGGTCTTCTGAGGGGGCAAACCTGGCCCTGCAGGCTCCTCATCGGACTTTGACCCCTTGACCCTCTTCTTCTTCTTCTTGTGCTTCTTCTTGACCTTTTTCGGAGGGTCATTGACCTCTTTCCGCTTCTTTTTCTTCTTGGGTGGCTCTGGAATCATAAGGGCAAACAAAAACACTCAACATGTTGTTGCAACATTCTCAAACAAGTTTTCCAACATTTTGAAACATGTTTCAAAATCATGAAACATGTTAGACTCTGAAACATTTAGTCCAACTTTCTGAGACATGTTCCTAAGTATTTTGAAACACGTTTACAAGCATTTTGAGACACGTTTACTAACACTTTGAAACATGTTTTAACATCATGAAACATATGTTAGACTGAAACTTATCCCCCAACTTTCTGAAACATGTTCCTAAACATTTGGAAACATGTTTGTAACAGTTTGAAATCATATATGAAAACCGCTGGAATCATTCCGCAGACGCTTACTTTCGAAATCATGATTTGTAAAAATCAAATCATGATTGTTTATATCATGTTCAAACCATACGATTGGTTCAACGTTTGTTCAAATTAAATCATGATTTGTTCAAATCACTTCATGATTGGTTCAAATTGTGGCAATCGAATCCAAAGAGAAGAGGTGCTGGAAGTGAATCTAGGTGATGCTATCGAACATTTTGAAACATATGTTCTCAAAATGTTTCAAAATGTTTTGAAAAATGTTTCAACTGACACTTTGGATTTTGGAACATATGTTACTATACACTCTTAAACAAATGTTTTCATTTTGTTTTCATACACATGTTGAAACATAATTAAAATTAACTAACCCTCCGTGAGAGTTTCTTTGAGCTTTTTCTTGATCTTGGTGACAGAGACGCCAGGTTTCTTGCTTAATTTGCTTATTTTGCTTAATTTTGTCTTAGTTTTAATTGGATTAGTTAACTCAGAGTTAACTAACTTTCCGTCAATGACGTTTGCAATTGTGGCAATGTTGAGAGTGTTCAGTTCTTGCAGGCAGGACTGCTCCAGTTCACGTGCATTCAGATCCTACAAGAATTCAAAAAAAGTCTTTTAGAACAAGATTTTAGAACAAGCAGTTTTTAGAACAAACATTTTTAGATAATTTTAGAACAAAACTTACAGCAAACATGGGCGGAATCATGGCATCTAATTTCCTGCCACGTAAAATCGCTAAAGCCTCTTTGAGCAGTTTTGGCTTATCGTCGATAAAGTGCATGAGAGGGTGGATCTCCACGTTCAAGTCGAACTCGTCCGGCCCCTTCTCCTCCACGTGACCTTTGACCTTTTCAGATGACCTTGACCTCGACCCGGGTTCATCTGACCTTCTTCTTCTTCTGGTACTCGACGAATAGTAATCTCTGGAACTGTGCCGACCGTCGTCATACCGATCTTGGTCATCGTACCGATCATACCGATCTCGGTAGTAAGAGTGACTAGAAGAGTGACCGTGTCTGTGTCGGTGGCGCTCGGAACTGGAACCGGAGTCGTAGTCGCCACGGTGTCTGTCACTTCGTTCACTGTAGCGGTCACTTCGGCTATGATAGCCGTCACTTCGTTCACTTTTGTAACCGTTCACGGCGGCGGCGGGTGCACCGTGGTAGACGTCAGGTGGGCGTGAATAGATAAGGTATTCACGCTGACGCCGTTCACGAAGCTTCTGCTCAAACCGTTCGTCGTCCGCCGTGGGGTAGATGCCAAAGTAGTCGTGCCGGTGAAAGGGGAGGCGCTGGCGGGGCCGCGGTTGGTAGGGCGGCGGGGCAGGTGGGGCCTCGGCGGGGCGCTTGAGTTCCTTGTCGTAGAGGTAGTAGCGCTGCCCCGTCGCCTTAGGGGGCCGTGACCTCGAGGTCACGTGGGTCTCTATACACGTTGTCTCGTTCTCCTTGAACAGGGGGACCATGTCACGGCCAGGATTCTTGTCCCCTGACGTGTCCGGGATCTTGTCACGCGACATGTCATCGCTGACACTGGATTCAGCATTTTTAAATAGAGGTACGAGATTCCGTCCCGGATTCTTGTCACGTGATGTGCTTGAGTCCTTGGACGAATTCTTGTCACGAGACGTGCTTGAGTCCTTCTCCTTGGACGAAATTCTGTCACGTGACGTGCCAGAGTCCTTGGACGTAGTTTTGTCACGTGACGTGATTGAGTCCTTGGACGTATTCTTGTCACGTGACGTGCTTGAGTCCCTGGACGAAATCCTGTCATCGCTGACAGATGATTCGGCGTTTTTAAAGAGAGGTACGAGATTCCGGCCCTGATTTTTGTCCCTTGATTTTTCTTTTGCCTCTGCTCCAGTGCCATCGCTCATCGTAAGATGTTGATGCTGTTCAAAATTTATGTAAATGAGTTTTAGAACAACTTTTCAAGCGTTTTCTAAACAATTTGATATTTCTAAAAACACTTCCTAAACAAGTGTTTTGAATTTTGAAATTCTAACTTACGTCGCTGATGCAATGGCTAAATGACGCAAGGCGACGTTTTCGAGGATGGTCTACGAACTACAACTCATGTAAATTCTTTTCTAAATATTTAGAACAACTTGTTTTTAAATAATTTTCTAAAATTCAATCTCGATTAATTTTTTGTCTTTTTCAAAACAATTGATTTTGCAAAGAGGCAATTGCCGCCGCAGGGATTTGAACTTGCTTTTTTTGCGCTTTGATCCGTACGATACTTTTTAAGTACAAACATTTTAACTTAATTAACTAATTAACATTTTAATTAATTAGAGCAATTAACTTGATCTAAAGTTAATTAGGCATCAATTTACGTTATAGTTAAATTTAACTTTAATTAAAGAACTAACGGAGCACTTTTTCTGAAATTATACCTGCTGCCAACATGAGGTTGTGATTTTTTGCCCATATCGGGTGAAATGCATTATTGTTCACCACCAAATGCCATTGCAAAACTCGATCCGAAAATTATGACAACTTTGGGTAATAACTTAAAGTTAATTAACTTAATCGTAATTAAATAGTTTTACGTAATTAAAAAAAACGGAAAATTAAATGTTTAAAATAAGTAAAACTGCAAGAACTTGTTGTTTTACTACTGTTTTATCTGTTTTACTTTTGTAATTTGCCATTACAGCTGGCATTTTGCTTGATTTTGCTATTTGGCAATTCCAATTCATTGCAAAACTTCATCAGCTGTGGCGGGATTCGGCAATTCAAAAGCAATTACACACTAAATTGCTCAAAAACCAAAGTTTGTTTAGATTGTTTAATTGTTTAAACTATTATTGTTTATAACGTTTGTTTAATTTGTCCCTTTGTTTATTCCTTTGTTCACAGTCTTCTCTTTACAGTGACATGGCTCTACGCGAGACGAGTACGAAGGAGCGGCTTCTGGAGATCATTGATGACATTGACATTGCAGCAAGGTAATTGACAATTAAAGTTAAAAGTAATTAACTAAACCACTTGAACGCAATTAAATAACCACTTAATTGCAATTTACTAATTAACTAAACTACTTTGCAGAGAGCTCTTTGACAAGATGGTGACGCACAAGGCAGACAAGCTGTCGCCAGCAGAGCAGTCTCAACTCATCCAGCTCCTCATGCGCAAGAACGATGACTTCAAGGAAGTCTATGAGGTAAAACAAGGGCAAATGTAAAATGTCAATGACCTTTGCTAGAGGTCAAAGGTCAAATAACCATACCGCATACGCCTTTTTTCTGGTCAATGTCATTGTACCTCTTAAAAAACTTGAACCACCCTCTCAAGAAGAAATCAAGGCAGAGCCCCCCTCTAACCGTCTAATCAGATCTAAGGTCATTCACCCCCAAACCTCGTCAAAGGTCAATGACCTCAACAACTCCAGGATCCATAATCCGCCGTTTTTTTTTTTCAAAGCGTCAATGACCCTGTCTGTAAATGTAGCATTGTGTGTAGAATGTGTATCATTTATGTCAAAATCTCAGTGATTCACTGTTTTTTTTATCAAATGTCAATATTCCTCTGTAAATGTTAACGGCCTGTAATACATAGGTTGAAAGTTCGTTGACCCAAAATATAAAAGGTCAAAGGTTACACGGTTTTTTTTATTTATTTCTAATACGTCCATATCCGTCTCAAAAGGTCAACTACCTCTAAACAAGTAAAAATGTCGTTGACCCTCTAAAATGTCAAAAGATCAATGATCAATTGTTTTTTTTGTCAAGTCAATGCCCTATCAAAAGGCAAACTACCTCTAGAAGAAAGGTCATTGACCCTCTAAAAATCACAAAGGTCATTGCCCCTCTAAAATGTCAGGATCAATGATCCACGGTTTTTTATGAAAAGTCAATGCCCCTATCATAAGGTCAACTTCCTCTGGGTGAAATGTTATTGACCCCTTAAAATAAAATCACAAAGGTCATTGACCCACGGTTTTTTTTCAGGTTGCCACGGAGCAGGGCGAGATTGAGGGGAAGATGAGTACTTTGGCGGAGGAGGTGCGCCACGAGGACGAGGAGCTGCAGTCGCTGGAGAAGAGTTTGAAGGAGGCGGAAACGGTGCTTTCCACGGCGCTGTTCCAGGCGAAGCAGAAGGTGGATCAGATGAGCAAGGCGCAGGCACGGTCCGTCTCCTCCGAGGAACTCATCCGCTTCGCCCACCGCATCTCCTCCACCAACGCCGTGGCGGCCCCCGTCAACTGGACCCCCGGCGATCCACGGCGCCCCTACCCCACCGACCTCGAGATGCGCATGGGCTTCCTCGGCAAGCTCTCCGAACTCCCGCCCACGGCGCACCCCAACGACCTCCTCAAGATGGACAAGGGCTTCTACGCCTTCAGCGCCGCCGCGGCGGGCTCGAACGGCCCCACCGAAAACCCCCTCCTCGTCTCCGGCTCCTACGTCCACCCCCACTTCTCCACGGCGGTGGGCGTGGATGCGTCGACGCGCAACCAAGAGGACGTCGACCTCATGTCCTCCGACTCCTCCTCCACCTCATCCTCCGACTCTCAGTAGAAAAAAAAACGCACGAACTGTGAAAAAAATGCTCTGTATATTTTAGCAATGAAAAAGGCTCGGTATATTTTAGAAATAAAAAAAGGCTCGGTATATTTTAGAAATAAAAAAAAGGCTGGGTACATTTCGGAAAAAAAAACACTCACTTTTTTTTTAAAAAGTGAGGAATGTCATTTAATTTTTCTACTTTTAAGCTTTATGTTTAATTATACTTAACTGTAATTAGTTGGTAATTGTTGTAATTAACTAGCATTAAAGATGTAATTAGCAATTAATTAATTACTCTTTGTATTGGTGTTTGGTAAGATTTTATTGGGCCAATGGGAAGCCGGAGAAAGTTTACTTAAGCTCGAAGTTGGGAAAGGTGTGCATTGCCTCGGGGAAAAGTGTCTGACAAGGAAGCGGAGAGGCGAGGGTTCGAATCCTACTTGCCTTTTTTCATTGTAAAGTGTATTTTTGTTTTTGGGCGAGGCTTACCTTACCAGTTAAAAATGGTTTTTTTTCTAAAAAAAAAAAAAAAAAAAAAAAAAATAAATTTAATTTAAAAAAAAGAACTAACAATTTTTTTTAACAGTTTTTGTCATATTGCAGTGGGGCTTTTTAGCGAGACCGAATTGAGTCGGGCACCACGAAGGACGACGCTATCTCTTTTTTTTAAAACGCCTCTTTCAAACTTTTTCTCAAGAAAAAAAAACCCAACACTTTAAAAAAAAAACTTTTTTATCTCGTAAAAACGCTTAAATTGCAATTACTTAATTGCAATTAAGCTTTCGTTCAAGTTTAGTTGTCTGAGGAAAATGGAGGATCTACCAATTGAGGTAAGGTTGCTTGTTTACAACGTTAATTAACTAATTGGAAGCACTGTTAGTAACCAGTGCAATTAAGTTAAAGTTAGCCTTAATTAACTTAATTAAGCTTAATTAAACTAATTAACGAAAAGACGCCTCGTGCCGTTTCATCTTTCGTTAAAAAATTTTGGGTGAAGTAACTATTTCTTTTAGACTTTTATATCCATTGACGCGTAGATCTAGTTTGCGTTAATTTTTTTTTGTTCAATTATTTGGGAGAAGTAACTATTTCTTAGACTTTTATAGCCATTGACGCGTAGATCTGTTTTGCGTTAATTCTTTTTGTTCTCAATAGCTTTTGGACAGGATTCTGTCATCTGTGCAGGGCAGTGACGCTCTCTCATGTCGCCTTGTGTCACGGCGCTGGTATCACGTGACACCGTTGACGCGCCGCTCTTTTGACGACACCGCCGCCATTTGCGAATTCCTCGAGATGTACAGAGCCTTTCCGGAGTTTCGCTGCAATAGAGTCGGTTTCAAGGACGTGGACAAGGACAGTGAGGCGATTGTGCGCCTCCTGCGCACGTGCGCCGCCTCCATCAATGATGTCAACGTTTCTCGCGGCGAAAAACTCTCTTCGATAAACTTCCGTGAATTTCTCGGCACTTTGGCAGGTGAGGAGCTGCTAGGCCCGTGGTTAAGGCTTACTCTTTAAGCTGGAAAGGGAGCGGGATCGAGCCCTGGACGCTTCAACTTTTTTTTTTCAAAACAAGACCATTTTATTTTTTAAATATTTTTCTAAAAAAAAATTTTTTTGTTTGAAATTTTAAATATTTCCAGTCCTCCCTAATCTGAGCGTCCTACGGATCGAAGGGAGCCTTGACACCTTCTGCGCCGCTTCTCAGCTCTCCTTCCGCAATCTCACGATTTTGCGCCTCAGCGACGGCTCGTCAAAACTCGCCACGGCGCTTGTCGCCGCGGCGCCGAAGTTAAAGGTCTTCGAAACGGTGCTCAAGTTGCAGTTGAGCGATTCGATTTGGCCGTTCCCCCAACGGTTTCGAGCGATTCCGAGCTTTTTGGTGAAGCTCGAGATCTGGACCACTGTCGACTTCACGGGGAGAATGACGGGCTTTTTGAGGAGGCTGGATCAGTGGCGCAATGTTCGGGTGACAGGAGTTGACTTTGGCCCGGTCCTTGGGCCAGAGGTCAAGGGCCTCATGGAGAGGGTCCTTGGCCACCAGGCAGCGAATGTCAAGTGCCTCACCCTTAAGGGTTGGTCATATCACCTTGGGCATGGGCATGTCGTGGACCTTGGACCTGCTATCGACCTGCCGCGCCTCGTTGCCATGGAAACACTCATCGTACACGGCTACGGCGCCGCCCTACTCGTACTCCCGATTCAAGCAGACCGGTTGAGGGCCTTACATCATGTAACTTTTTTCATAATTTTTTTTTCTATTTTTTTTTTAAATTTCGTTTCGATTTCTCTACAAACAGAATGCGAATCACGATTTTTTAAATAAAAAACACAATTTCTGTACAAAAAACAACACGATTTAAAAAAAAACACGAAATACGATTTATGGGAAAAGAAGCACTAAACACGATTAATCTAATGAAAAACACGAATTACGATTTCTCTACAAAAAAACAACAACACGAAACACGAGTAATCTACACGAAAACACACGTTTTTTTTTTTACATAAAAACACGATTTTGATTTTACTAACTTAAAAATGTAGTTTTTTTCTTCAAAAAAAAACACGATCTTCCACAAACAAAAACACGAAACTCGATTATTTTTCTCCAAATGAAACACAATTTTTTTTTTTACAAAAAACAACTACAACAGGATTTCAATAATTTATTGATATCCTGAATTTCTATTTTGTAGAATAATTACAAAAAAAAACACGGACGATTTCTCTGTAAAAAAAAAAAAACAATACGAAACACGATTAATGTACAAAACACGAAACACGATTAATCTACAAAAAAAAAGCAACAGAATAATCACGATTTTGATTTTACAACAAAATAACGTTTCTATTTGTAAAAAAACACGATTTCTCTTGAAAAACACGAAACACGATTATGTAAAAAAAAACACGATTTCTCTTGAAAAACACGAAACACGATTATGTAAAAAAAACACGATGCATAAATACTTCACAAAAAAAAACACTGATCACTCACGACTCACGAAGAAAACACGATAACTTGTACAAGGTTTAAGATTAAAACAAATTGATCTTCATTTGTTTACATTTTGCTGGCACTTTTTAGGACTTTTTCAGCATCAAAATTGTTTATCACATTGTTTACGAATTGTTTACCCTTTGTTTAATTGACCTCAGGTGACGCTCCGTGACTACGTGGACGAGAGTGGGCACCTCCTCACCACCGTTCTGCCCTCCGTCAAGGTCTTCCGTCTCGAGGACCCCAAATACACGGTCACCTTCGGGGCGGCGCGGACCTTCACGCCGTGGGCCACCGTGTTCCCGAACTTGGAGGCCTTCGCCGCCGTGGGGGCGGTGCCGTTCGGCTTCGGGAGGGATGCGCAGGGCACCGCCGCGGACACCGAGTGCTGGGTCGACTGGGCATTGGTCGAATATCTCTTGGCGACCATGCGCATGCGCACGCTCAAATCCGTCGCCTACGAACTCGGCGACGACGTGATTGGCCTAACGGACCACCAGCAGCGTCGCGTCGTCGGCCTCATTTTCGCGGGCTTTAACCCCTTGGAGATGGTCGCCGAGGGCGCACGAGCGGCGCACGACGTAGGAGCATTTTGGGCGCGCATGGAGGCGCGTCGCCGCCCTTCCGTTCTCGACTTGGAGGGTAGGAGAAATGGAAAATTCAAAAATTTTATTTTGAAAAAACTTTAAATTTAAAAATTTCAATTTTTTTTTATTTTTTGAAAATTTAAAAGCAACTATTTAAAAAAAAAGCGTTATTTCCAGGTCTTCGAGCCTTCCACTTGGATTTCCCAGTGGACGATGCCTTTGCGTCCAGAGTTTTGCTACGAATGAAGCCCCTGCAACACCTCAATTTCAGTTCAGAAAACGTGAGTTTAAACAAACTTTTTTTTTAATTTTGAAAAAAAAAAAATTAAAAAAGTGTTTTTGAAAAAGCTTCTTTATTTTGAAAAAAAAAGTGTTTTTGAAAAAGCTTTTTTTTTTTAATTTCCAGCTTTCTAAAGACGTTTTGGAGAGAGTTGCGGCTCATCACAATTCCCTTCGCTCAGAGTCGTCTTTCGGATTCTTCAACTCAACCCTATTTTAAATAGTGCTATTTAAAATAATCGCATAATTTAATTAGTTAATTAGCATTTTTTCGGTAGGCCTGTGGCGTTTCCACTCTTGCTGTCCCTTAAGTACCCTCATTTAGGCTAATTAGCTAATTAGTAATCAAAGCCAATTAGCTAATTAACGTTTCTTACTCTAAAGGAGACCTCTAAATTGCGAAACAACGATTAACTAATTAATGTAACAATTAGATCTTAAATAAATACAGTAAACATAGCATTAGGAAACCAAATTGAAAATCTTGTAACGATTTTAGATATAGATACTTTAGTATAAGTTTGTAAATTAAAAAAACTCTCGGTACATTTTGTAAAAATTCTCCTACACCGCGAATTTACTTCTACTTTTCATCATTGCATTACTCTACTTTTAGTAATTATGCTAATTAGCTACCTGATTAGCCTTCGAATAAAACTTAATTGAGAATAATACTCCTGGTAAACACTCTGAATAACTAAGCACGGACAGTTTAACACAGGCCTTATGGGACGAGGTTCCCCACGAACTACGCTTCTCTTTCCAACAGGCCAAAATCCCATTTTGGAGTAAAACAACTCGCACGACACGCCATATCAGTTAGCCACTACATAACTAACGTAACTATTTCATTAAAATAATTAAATAATTATTTATTTCAACTTTTTTAATTAATTTAATTATCGAAGTAATTTTATTAACTCTAATTGATTAAGTTTGCTTTTGATAATGCTAACTGAAGAGTTAATTTAATGTAATCGAATTATTAAATTTAACTAATTCAATAGTTCGCTAACGCATTATCAAGAATGTCGATGATCATACTGTGAAGTATAATTTTATTCATTTTAAGTTCCATCAGTGACATATACCTACGGAGCTATAGGTCATGTTAGCTGGCAGTGTTTCTGCAAATACCATTCCGTAATGAAATTTCCAATATTTTCCCGTGCAATTGACCCCATTGTACAGGAATACGCAAGGGCCCTGTAAATTGAACTCAATGGAATCATATTTATTCCCGAACTCCAGGTTTTTGCAGCAAACACTATCCATCGCAGGAGTGAAAGTTAAGATCTCCTTTGCGTAAAGATGATTGCGCTGAACTAGAGACAAATTTATGAAAAAATATAAGTGTAGAACATTCTTATAGAAAACTAGGTAATCAACGCAGCAGTGTACCTAGGCTCCTGTTGGGAATCGTGCTTAAAAAGCGAATTGTTGCATCACCAGCTCGAATGCAGCGCTGCTATATAATATACTATATTACTGTATCCATTATATAGATTAGAAATTAAATTATGAATTTAATTATAATTTATTATTTCAAACTAATGAACTGGTTTGTTTGCATTCGCACTGCTTTCCAATCACACACCGTTGTACAAGAAATGATGATTCATATAATATAAAAAAAAATTC
Organism: Bilobella braunerae; assembly: GCA_034694865.1. Taxonomy (NCBI): domain Eukaryota; kingdom Metazoa; phylum Arthropoda; class Collembola; order Poduromorpha; family Neanuridae; genus Bilobella; species Bilobella braunerae. The sequence goes on along the minus strand of JAQFYP010000399.1, from coordinate 4,590 downwards.
TTTGGTTAAACCTATTCATCCATTTTAGCGTTTAACAATTAGCATTCAATACGTAGTGTCATTTAAATAAAATCTCATGTGGGGCAGTTGGTTTTATTACATTTTGTATGCCGGGCCGTAGCTGTGCGTGCTAAACCGTGTAACGGAGCCGTCTTCGCGCACGACTCATCACCACCCAACGAGGAGGAGAAGCAGGGAAGAAGGAAGCAGAGCAGAGCGGAGAGAGTCGGGAGTCTCTCTCTACCCAGCACAGAGTCTGGAAGCATGGAACAGGACTCCATCGGGAGTGTCAAGGGCTCGTGACCTAGAGGTCACCAAGAGGGACAGGAGCCATCGTCACCATCATCAACGTCATCGTCATCATCGTCATAGTCTTAGTCACATCATTCATTCTTATTGTTGTACCTTTGTCACGTAGTAAACCATTGTCTTACTACCACTGCCCCAGGGCGTCATTTGTGTTCCAGGTCACCTTTATTGGTTAGAGGTCAGAGGTCATAAGAGTTAATGAGGCTAGAGGGGAGTCCTTAGTTTCACAACCGTCCGTGCTTAGTTATTCACAGTGTTTACCAGGAGTATTACTTTAATTTAAAAATAAAGATTTAAGTTTATGCTTTGCTAGTTTGACTAGGCAAATAAGCTAATAGAGACTTTAATTGCGATTAACGTATTACTTAAAACTTACTATTTTTGGAACAAATGTTTTGAGGTTACTTAGAATTTCAAAAAAGTAAAAAAAAAAAAAAAATCAGCGATAGAGAGATTCGAACGCCGGCCCAACTCTTACGACGCCAGACACCTTAACCATTATGTGCGAAAACTAGGACAGGGACACAGGGACACCGTCATTGCTGCCCATTTTTCACACACACACAAAACGAAAATTTGATGTTGAACGAATTTGAATTTAACGGGTTGAAAAATTGGATTTTTTTTTTATAAGGCCGACGTGCCATTATGAAGTTTAAAGTGGAAAACAAAATCCAGGTATGTTTAGGTGAAAGACGAGGTTGTAGGTTCGATTCCTTGCGAGGTCAGTTTTTTTTTTGCGGAAATTTTTATTTTTGATAATTTTTCACTATAAACGTTTGAAACAAGGAATTCAAAAATGTAGTTAGAATTTTCTAATTCGCGGGTTGAAAAATTGGAATCTTTTTTTTATACGGCTGCCATTATTAATTTTGTAGAAAACTGAAACATCAAAATCCGTTAGTTTAAAGCATGTTATATAGACGAATAAGGTTGGTGAAAAGACGTGTTTGTGGGTTCGATTCCTTGCGCCGTCATACTTTTTTATCGGAATTTTTCATTTTTAATAATTTTTCGTTACAAACGTTCGAAACAGGGAATTCAAATATGTAGCTATTTATGATACTAGCCCCATTTTTTTATTTTCCCCCATAGCCATAAATTTCGAAATTGTTTCGAAAAAAGGGTTTTGAGATGACCAGTGTCAAGGTCATCCTTTTGGAATTCGGCACGTAATATTGAAAATTTTTCCTTTCTAAAATCTTAAAAAATGAATCGTGACCTTTCATTGTATTAAATAAAATGTAATAAATTAGTCCGTGGTCTTTTGTACGCATGTACATGTCCAAATTTCGATGTAATAAAAATTTTACTTTGAAATATCCATTTATCCAAATTTTTGGATATGTAAATTGAAATTTTGCTTTCATTTGAGTTTTAGATATGCACATCAAAATTTCGTTCTCATTTAAAAGATCGATATACAAATACTGGAAAACTCAAAAGAAAAATGTACAAAGCATACTGGTCAATTTTTTTTTACATTAATCTCACTGCTCAACAAGTTTTTTATGTTGACCTCACTACTCAATAATTGATTTTTATGTTAACCCAACTTCTCAATAATTTATTTGTATGTTGACCTCACTGTTCAATAATTTATTTTATGATGACCTTACTGCTCAACAAGTTTTTATATTAACCTCACTGCTAAAAAATTTATTTTTATTTTGGACTCACTGCTCAATAATTTTTTTTTATAATGACCTAACTGTTCAACAAGTTGTTTATGTTGACCTGCTGCTCCATTTTTTAACGTTGAACTCACTTTCCAATAGATTTTGTTTGTTAAACTCATTGCTCTATACTTTTTTATGTTAACCACACTGCTGGAATTTTGTAGATGTTATGCAAACTTATTTTAAACCCACTGCTCAACAACAAAAGGAATCGGGGAGGAGGTGTGGGGTTATTATGTTTTGAGCAAGTACAAATTGTGTAGAAAAATTTTAAGCACTACGCAACATGTTTTTTGCAACTTTAAAATTTAACTAAAAAAATGCGCGCAACACAGCTTACCAAACTGTTTGCTTATGCTCACTTGTTTTTTCTTTTCAAGAATTTGCATACAACTTTTGTTGCTATTAAGCCTAAATTTTGTATTAGCAGGCTACAATAATGTTTTGCCTTGTTTTTATTAGGCAGAAATAAGCAAAACTGGCCAGTCCTTGGATAGAGCGACCCTTTATTCCCGCTCTCGAAATGACACTAAAAAATCTTCAAATTCCTCTTTGTGGAAAAATTCCTTTATCTCAACTCCATGTAAAACGTTCTATCTCAGGTCACTTTTTGCCTTTTTATTAAAGGTAAAGTATCGATTAATGATATTTTAAAGGCATGCTAACTCACGCTCCTTATCAAAACACTTTAATAAAAATAGCGCAGTAAGAGTAACCGATGGATTAGCATATAGCTTAGCTACTCAACTTGTTAAAGGTGTCCAAAATGCTAAGAAAATGATATGAGATAAGTATGTGTCGATCTCGCAACTGGTGACTTTTAGAGTGCGAGCAAGACCAATTGGATGAAATATTAACATAGATTAAAGAGTTTTTTTTTGTCATGTATCTGAAACGAGGACAAAATGGAAAGCTCAACTGGTAGTTCATAATATAGGCCTTCATATAAATTTACTATGATTATAATCCAATATACTATCCGCACTGTTCAGTATGATTAAAATCAAAGATACTATCCGCACTGCTTACTATGATTATACTTGTAGATTACTGTCCGCACTCTTTATTATGATTATAATCGAAGATACTATCCGCACTGGGCACTATGTCCATAATCGAAGATACTATCTACACTGTTTGCTATGATTATAATTGAAGATACTATCGCCGCAATCTTTACGATTACTATATATTTTCCACACTATCTTAACGCTTTAATCCTTCTATGATAAAACGGCTCACAATGCCTTGACTATCATTCAGTTTGTGTAGAAGTGATTTTTTTATTAAAATGGTTTCTCTTTTCGCTCAACTACTCACCGCCATTGCTCTCACGCACTTTGCAGAAGTACACGCCCTCAAGGTAATTTTTTTTCAATTTTTTAGAAAAATATTACTCTATTAAAATTGCAAGTTATTTTAAAGATTGGAATCCACCTTTGAAACGAACCCTAATTTCTTACCATCAAATTTTGCCAGTAGTTCCATACTTCTTTTTTTGCTAAGAAGCCAGAAACTCATCCAAATCAAATAAAAATTAAGATTTTGGCAAATATTGCTCAACGTTTCAAAACTTTCATAGTAAAAAAAAATTGTTTTTGAACCAATGGCCTCTTTCCACCTGCACCATTTTCGAGATAAAATCTAAAAGTACAAAACTAATTGTTTTTTTTATTTTCTAATTTCAATGTTTTTACGAATGTGAAGGTTTTAGAGCAAAAAAAGTCGAGCCTAACAATGAACAGTCGCGAGGTATCCATTCAGCACCAATGTTATATATTATATTGTCAGCTAGTCGTATTAGATTGCTTTTATGATAGAATCAGAGGCCGGTTATTATCTTCAAGAAATTTCAAAAAATTTAATTTTTAATTTAATTTGATTTTAATTTTTTTGAAATACTTATGGGACTAAACACAGGAAAACAGAACACTCAAAAAATGGGATGGTTAAGTTAGTTAAAGAGTTATATTCACCACGTTCATACTTTTTTTTTTCCAACGGGAGCAATACATAGTAATAAATAAAACTTTTTTTTTCATGAATAATTAATTTTGTCCCAAAAAAAATTGCACCGCCCTTTTAGAATTAAAATGTTGCGCCAAAATTTGGTTGAATACAAATACAAGCCCGTCCTAGGTCAGGTAAACTCAGAATGTAAAATCCTCCTGTCCTAAAACAGGCTAGTTTGGCTTCGACAATAATACTTAACATCTAACTCTAGGAATTCGTCAAGATTACGATGGAAGGCTCAATTTATGTTGTGGAAACTAAATCTTTTGCCAGACGTGGCACTAATTATGACGTTACATGGTACGCTCAACCCGTCTTAAACATTAAACAATTAAACAAACACGACTTAAACACAGTAGCGCACTGTTATGGATAGGCTTCGGGGTTTGTAGCATCAAAACCCCAAAATAACCTGGATTTGTCCTGGAAAATGACCTAGACTTGTCCTATAAACGTTAAATTAACTTTAGCTTCAACTAGAAGTGCTGCGCCGCTTCGCGGCGCTTGCTGGATGGCATCATTCCGCAGTAACAATAGTCCATCAGTCGCTATAAATACCATTCTGAAATCTCACTATCTGTTCTCCCTT
>JAQFYP010000398.1:0-24190 GCA_034694865.1 Bilobella braunerae | reverse complement strand
TCAGGGAGGTCCTGAGTCAAAGAACTTTCATGGAAAAATTGGTATTTAAGTTAAGTATCGGAATGATTTGGACGTTTAATTTTTTTTTCTGCGTTTGCCAAAAAAATTTCTACGATATGCGACTGAATGTCGGCACTAATAACAACATCAATCGCGAAAATAAATAACGAATTTATCCGGCCTTCGTCGAACACCCTGTATATCTATTTTATTTTCAAAATTTTTTATTCAAAAGTGTACTATTTGCAAAATTTCAAAGTAGTAGTTAGTTTACATCCCAAGGGCACCACTGGTCAGTGCAGCTAAAATTTATGCTGAGGAAATAAATCAAAAGTAGTGAAGTTCACATCTATGTAGTGTTTTCACTTGGTTTGTCATAATTTTAAGGTTTTTATAATATTATCTACCACTTAAATTAAAAGCTCTAGGAGCAAAAACTATGTTCCTGCGGTAAATAATTTCAAATTAATGAAATCCTAGTAATCAATAAATTTTTTTATTGGATGTAAGACAGTCGCAATAGAGATTGAACAGTGAATATATATAAATATAATATAAATATTACCTAAAACTTTTCTGAAGGTTTTCTTTAGGGCTCAAATTGGGCTCAATGGAATAAAAAAGGAAGGACATCAGTTGACATTAGGTTATCTATTTGTGGTGCTAAATATTTTAGTGTTCATGAGAACCCGATTTGACGATGAATTATTCACCGAGATTAATTTTCCATTATAAATATATAATATTGATTTAAGTATTTATTAGAAGCCGACCATGTTCAATCAAACAATTCTCTATAATAGAAGTTTTTCTTTTACAACGCCGAATTATTTGTACATCTATAAGGAGAACTAACAAGTAGTAGGCAAGGCCTGCAACACACCCAAAAATCCCAAACTTGGCCAAAACACTTGATTTAGTGAATAATAGAATGCAAAATTCCTATGGTCATAAATGCGCGCGAAATTAAAAAAAATTGATTTTCAACACTTGTATTGAAAATCTTATGGGAATTTTACCCGCGATTTCTCGAGTTTCATATGGTCCCCCCTTTGCGATTTTCCAAATTTGCTTCACTTAAAAATATAGAAAACTCAAATTTCATTGAAATATTTATTCACATATCAAACACCCTAATTGCATCAAAAATTTCTATTTGGAAATTGAAAACATCTCAATTTTGATGTAAATGTCAAAAAAGCAAATTGCATTAAACTTCAACGTATTTTTACTATAATTTTTACCAAAATTTTGGATTGTACTTGATTGATGTTTTCTACTCATTTCCCTAGCAAGCATGTGTGCAATTGAGAGGTTATGTTTGCAGCAGATAGTACGATTTCAAGTTTTGTTAAACAAATTAAGAGAATGGAGTATTATTATTGAGAATTATTGAGAATTACCAAAACCGAGAAGTTAACCCCTCAACCCCTCAGAAATCGTGAAGTTATCCCCTCATCCCCTCAGAAATCGTGAAGTTAGCCCCTCAGCCCCTCAAGAACGTGAAGTTAGCCCCTCAACCCCTCAAACTTAAAAATAAGCCTCTTTTAGCTTCTAAGCTAAAAATTCACCCTAGAACCTCAAACTCTATCAAAAACACTTCAAAACAGAAAATTGGGTTTCTCTTAACGATAACGATCTGTTAACGATAATTGAAATCAGAATAAACATTTAACAATTGAACTGAACTCGCGTCGTTAATTGAGGAAGAGTCAGAGTCAGGTACAGCGATTAGGTTTACTTTTCAGCGTTTTCGGATCTGCCGAAAGGGCTTTGTGTCGGGCAGACACAGACGCTTCAGTTCACGAATCTGAGGACTTGAACAATGCTTCAGTCTGGTTCAACTTATCCAACTTGTGAAACTAATGACACCTTTAAATTTTAAAGCTTTTTCTTTGCGGCCGTGGAAAAAATTTCATGAATACAATTTTACTTCCATCATTTTGCCGCGTTCTATCAATGGTGCTATCGGTGGAGGCATTTTTGATGTAAGTTGTTATAGTTTTGATTGAGATTTAAAGTTATTTGAAAATATAGATGTCAGTGGCATTGTGGTGAAGTGCATCTTTTCCACTTGTTGCTAGATGGCGTTAACAATTATGCAATTGGTCGTATTAGCTTTAGTTGCACGGGCCAGTAGACACAAATAACACAAAATGGACTCCATCGGTTTAGTCTGTTTAAAACTTATACTTTCTCTTATAATTTATTCCGACCTTTTTGTTCTTTTCAAATTTCAGACAAAAGGACGTCATTGCAAAACAAGGAATAACTTGTAAATAGTGTACTTAAAACTTATGGGCTTGCCAGCATCAGGACGTTACAGTTACGTAAATTCCGTTCAACTTTATTGATACCTCAATTGAACTGGTATTTCTAAGAAAACTGTGGTGAAGGTATTCAGTGGCTCTAGAGAAACCTTCCTCAAATTTGAAAAGGTCTGTTTGTAAATTAACTTTCATGCACATAGCAGAGTGGATTCATGGATTCTTGTTACAGAAATTAAACTCTCAGTTTGCAAAAACCGTAGGTTTTGTAAACCTAAAGCTAACAGTGTTGTTGTCTGACCGCATATTCAAACACGGTGAAAAAAAAAATCTGGCTACAATAAGTAAACAATACAATAGTAGAACAATTGGACTCAGTAATTGGAAGAGTTGATAAAAAATTGTCAATAAATTTTGTGCTAACTTGAGGAAGAAAAAGTTGAATTGTGGTCATTCCAAAAGCATAATTTACATCACCCCTAGATTAATTAAGGTTGATTTTCCTTTTTCTTTACTATTTTGCTGTTATAAAGTGAACCTAACGATGACAAGCCGAACAACCAATCCTAGCGGCAGGAGCCAAAATATAAAATTGTCCTCTACATACACACATCTACACAAAATTTGTCCCAGAATTCATTTAAAGATGATGAAATACTTGAATTCTTTACGCGAAGAAGAAGATATGCAAGCAAAATAATCCAATGGACAAATTTAGTCACGATAGAAGTTATAATCCACCCGCAGTACGTAAAGTACTGCGGGTGGAATAGCCTACAATGCTTAGTTTTCTTCAACCTTTTACTGACTCAGTAAAATATAGGACGACTTCTGTTTGAACAACTGTTAGTTAAAAATAAAACAAAAACAACATACCTTGGATAAAAAATAGTTCAACGCTCCTCAAACAAAGCGAAAATTGTCCAAGTCATGACTACTCCACAATAGTCTTGAAACATTTGCTCTAGGGTAAGTTCCCTGCGAAATTATTCTTTGATTTTTGGGTAATAACATTGGCTAAATGTTACAACAATTACCTATGTTAGCTCTAAATTGAAATCGTTTGGTGAGGAGGACTACGCATAAGCACAAAATTTCATTGCTTAGTTAGTACAAGGCTTCTCCAAAACTTTACGTCGCTAAACTCCAAACGTACGCAAATTCAGACAAATTATTTTTTTCAAGGAACAAATAGGAGAGCTCCAATCTCCTCAACTGCCAGTAAAATGCGTCAAATAGTCCTATGCACATAGACATCGTCAGCTACGATGGCGCATTTACTCGAATTCTGTAGAAACAGAGAATTCCCTGAAGAAGCACTGTGGCCATCCCTAAAGCATTACTGCTTAATTTGTTCAGTTTAGCAGCATTATGGGTAGAACGGTAGCAAATAAAGTTATTTTTGTCCGACATATTGAGTAAACTATTCCACTATATGTAGCCATAATAATGGACGCTTGTGCGTGGGCTTCGGTTTTAAAATATAAAATTTAAAAATAAGTACGTAGTATTGTAAATAGCATACAGTAAATTCAACAGGACTTGCATCCATTACCTATTGGTTTTACATATAAGTGAAGTCTAGTTCAAACTTGCTCAACAAAGCATGTGTCCTGTTTTATGACCTGAACTTGACTGAAATTGAACTTCTAACATCAATTGCGCATAAACCGTATACATGTTTACAGCTTTTTATTTAAACTCCATCTGACTTAGGTGTGCATTAAAGTAATTAATTTCTTTTTGGGAAAATGATGTGCCTAATAGCTATTAAGAAGTTAATAGTAACGAAAATTTTGACTAGCCAAAACTATGCCAGAAATAAAAACAAAACTATTTATATCCAAAAACGGGCTTGCTTGGCTATCATGATTTTTATCATCATTTTTAATTCAGCCCTATGTGCGCGGTCTTGTTGCTGAACTCTATGTAAAGTAAATTATTAATTTTTTGCTTTTTCTGCAAAGTAAAAATGCAAAATAAACCCACACGACATGGAACCAAAAAATTATGACGATTCTCAAACATTTAAGTTAAGTAACTCGTATAAGATTATTATCAAGCGGATGGCAACATATCTAAGTTTTTGAGGCAATTTATGATTGATTTTGATTAATCTATGACGCAAAAGATAATAATTGGCGTGACTTATGTCCTGTCATGTGGGTCAATTGTTAGTATACCAAAACCGTAGAAAAATAAATTACTTTGCTTTTGAGAACCATTTAAGAAACTGATTTCGACTTGCAATTATATTTTTTGGTGTTAAGCTAGCGCCCGAACTCTTGTATAAAATCCACCAACATTTTCATTTAGTAATCAGTGAAAAATAATTTTAATATCGCTCTGACCTAACACAATTACAAAGAGGCTTGCACTTTGCCCTGTATACTAATTTCTGGCACAGGATTTTGCAATGATAGCAAATTTAGTTTTGAGTACTTTGCTTGTACTTCAATGCACAAATTTGGGCTTTGCTGAAGAAAGTGAACCGGATCAATACGAAGTCGAGGCAAAAAGACCCCAAATCAATTCTTCAGATCGGTGACACACTTGAACCTCTTAAGGGTAATGCACCCTACGACCCTTTTCTTCCCGTTGAAACTACTATCAAGGTAAATAATATTTTACGTTAAAATATTACTCGGTTCGTTATAAATGAAAATAAAGCGCTTGATTAGAAAATGCATCGCTCCAACAACTGGGTGCATTTTATTTTGGCAATTTTTGAATGGTTCTCCGCTTTCGGGCTATTAATGTGATATTTATTTTACACGCAATACTTTTAATAAAAGTGAACCAGGATTTTGTAGGGAATGTGAACTAGAATTTTTGATGTTAGAAGTAAAGAAGCTCTGTAATACTTTTAAAAATCCATGGTATTTAAGTCTAGGAAAACAACGCCGTCCTAAGACGTCAATACACAAAAATTATAAGTAAAAATCCCCTATCCAATAATGGGGTAGTTCATTGAAAACTTGATCAGTTAACCAGTCGAAGCTAGGCAAATTCCGTTAATGGTAAATAAACATAACATGAAAAAATTTCTTACCACTTTTTTTGCAGGATTTAAAAGCAATCCCTGCCGAAGAAGTTGTACTTGTATTTGTCGACGTACAGAACGACTTTACCGACTATCACAAAAACCCTCCTAATGGTTATAAGGCGACCTTGGCTGTTCCCGGTTCGGAAAAAGCCATAAGAGTTATGAATGCCATCAGAGCGGCAGGAGTTTTCAGCCGAAGCAATGAAGCAACAAAAAACCAATTTTGCGGGATTTACCGAAGCCAAGACTACCATGCGGAGGATAACTTTACTTTTGCTTCTAGTTCTTGCTGGAAAAATGAAACTGGCCACCGATTCCTTGCCAAGATTGCAAATAACAAACAACATCTTGCCAACGAGGAACATGGAACCTTGCTCTATGCATCAATCAAAGAATGTACCATGTACCATTTCAACTTGCTGAACAACTTCCAGCCTGATGCCCGATGGACATCTCCACGTAAAGAGTTTGTTTGGCCAGCACATTGTGTTGTCGGAACTTTTGGTCAGCAGACACATATTGACCTGGAGACGGAACCGTCTGACCGTGTTATTCTAAAAGGGGTTTACAAGTACAGAGAGAGTTTGACAGCTGCCGTGGAATATAAGGCTGGGCTAAAAATTGAGGAGAAACCAAATGAGTACAATCATTATGAATCATCAATGCGGCTAAAAGTTTAGCTAGCATTACTAAATGGAATCGCAGGATGGAAGAAGTACAGGATCATTATTCCTGTCAATGCCGTTGGCTACTTTGCAAACACTACTAATCCAAGACGCCGAGCAGTAACAAATGAGCTGAAATCGTTGAATGTTGAGTTTGTGGACAGCAAGTCTCTTACTTTTACGTTTGATGAATGGAGCAATACCGTTGAAATTTAGCCACACCGAGCTAACCTTATGACTGTTAGCAGCTAATCATGTTTCTCAAAAGTAAATAAATTGCAAACATAAAAATTAATGCATGATTTGACAATATATTAGTACACTAGTGTTTGATTAAAATTGTTTTTGTTTGTGGTGTTGGTTCCAAAATTAAAAAGCAACTTGTAACTTCCCACGAGTCAGCAAAATGGTCACTACAAGTTATGAAACTGAGATTATGAAACCGATTTAAAAAACGAATTGTTCAGATTAAAAAGTTGTTCCGAAAGGGACTTTTTTGCATGATTTATACATGGCGATTTTTCATTGGGAGGATAGCTTACGTATGTAAATACGTGTTTGGTTAATATAGGCTTCGTAAGGTAATTTAAGGTGAAATGTCGAACTAATCAATTGATGGGTTGCGGAGAAAAGTCGTTAAATTTAAAATTTAAAAAAAATAGACACTTCCTTACTAGAATGCTTCGCCACACACGAGAGTTCAATGTTCGTAAACTTCTTCAAACTTCAAAAAGTATTGTGATACTAGACCTTTGACCCTGGTTAAACCGAAAGTAAGTTTTGCCCACGTATCATTATGTATGTATACATATAATTGTAGAACCAAACACCAACAAAGATTAGCTTGCAAATGATGGTTTATTGCTTAATTGATATCGACCAATTCCTCAAGGGCTAGTTTGTTTCTGTCACAAATTAATTGCCTGCATTACTCTAGCATTAGAGCAAGCACACAAATTGCAATTGAGGGAATTTGAAAAATAGGGAATTTAAGGAAAAGGAAATCGTGGGCTAAGCAAAGATTTTTAAGGACCTAAACACACCACCAATTTTGACCCTTAGTTTCCCAGAAGCCAATTAGGAAGGACCTGCATGACACCTGCGTCACTTAAGTGCCTTTTTGTGCCTTAATAAATGTAGAGGCCTACGGGTCCTGTCGTTGACCTTGTGATTTCTTGACCTCATCAGCTTGCATTTGGGATTTGGATCCTGTAGTAAGGAGGCACTTTCCCAGTGACAAAGTTTCAGGTTCCCCCAGTCTCCCTAGATGCCTTCCGGTTTTTGCTCCTTTTCCAATTTCGGTCCCCCTTGACCCGTAACCCTAACATGTAGTAGTACCCCTATGTAACACGCAGATCACGCCCCAAAAAATTATTGGCAGTAGAACTAACCCATTTAAGAGCTTTTGTACCAAAAGTAGCGGCGGAGATACATAAACCCGTGAAAAACAATTTTTTCAAATTTTTAATTTTGAAATTCGCTTATGGGAGATTAACACGTAAAATGCAAAGGAAGGACCATTCTCATTTTTTATTGAACTAATTTTGTTTAAAAAATACTTTGAAATCACACGGAATATTTTTCTATCATAAATTCTCATGATCCTAGTTTTACCAAAAATAGTTTTGAAGTTAAATATATTAAAATATTTGCAAAATATTATTTCAAGATATAGCTCAGTGCGTCGTGACTGGCTTGGTGCTCAAGTCATAAAAAAATGATGGTAGTGATAACCCACAAGATTAAAATTGAATTATAAAATTTCCTAAATCAACTTATAGTGGCAATGAGTTTATTTAACATATTTGAAATATTTACAAATTATCCTTAAACTTAAAACTGATCGTGTTTAAGCTTTTCCTACGACACGAGGACCCAAAAATTAAAATCCTCTTGTCCTTATTGAATAGATTTTTATTTATTACGGAGTTAGATATATGATGCAAATATATTCCGCGTGATTTCAAGGTATCTTTTACCAAAATTTGTTGAATAAAAAAGTGAGAAGGGTCCCCCTTTTACAGTTCATGTGTAAATTCCCATGAGGAAATTTCAAAATTTGGAATTTGAAAAAATTGTTTTTTCCCGCGTTTATGTATCTCCGCCGCTACTTTTGGTACAAAAGCTCTTAAATGAGTTAGTTTTACTCCGTTAATTTTTTGGGGCGTGATCTGCGTGTTACCTAGGGGTACTACTACATGTAAGAGCTCCTTTCCCTTTTCCCCCAGAAATCCCGTTACCTCTCAGTCAGTCACTAACTCTTTTGATAAGGAGATGGTAGATGATTTATAAGTGCACATAACTTAATTACTGTTATTAACCTATCATATAATTCTCATATTCCACTTCTCATTTGCTTAAATTAATGAACGTGTAATTTTGAAAAAAAAAATAATGTATTAATTATGTATATCTCAATTTAAGGAATTTTGTAAAATTGTTAATGCGAAGTTAGACTGGCCACTCTAGCATAGGGTTTACCTTACCGGTAACGTTCCAACGTTACCGGTAATTGTAATTTAGTATTAGCTTAGTATTTTTTAATTTAGTAGTATTTTAATTGTAATTTAATTTGTAATTTACAATTCCCGGAAATTCCTCGTCTTCATTACAGGTAAACGCTATGAAAGGAATTATGATACACGCATAAAAAATACACGAATATTGTCACCTACTCTGTGACGTGTCGGCTGGGGGTACTCAAGGGCAAATGATGGGGTCGGCGAACGACAAACGAGAGGTCACGACCGTGACAAAATGTACAAATAAAAGTTTATTTGTACGACAATGAACAACTGTACAATGAGGTCAATAACCTTAACTAATAGGCTAAACTGTCGAACAGACAAATGTAGAGGCGGAGGCCAAAACGACGAAAGAGCCACGAGAAACTGTGCTTCACGTCTCTTTATAGACGTGAACCAATAATCAAAAGTGAACAGAGAAATGGACAGAAAATGAACTGACAGTGAGCTAATGCTAAATAACTAACTACTAATACGTCACGGGTACGGCGTCGACGAGGTCGTTGACGTTGTGCTCGTGACAATATTCTGTAAAGTGCATTTTTCAACTCGAGCAATGTGAACAAAAATGAACAACAGTTTAAGTGTTAAACTTTGAGAATAAGAATAAGTTTAATGAATTTATACAATTCAAAGTATCAACAAATCTAAGATTCAATTACTTAATTGTATTAACTGAATTGAAAAAAAAATGAATTGAAAAATTTGTGATCATTTATGAAAATATATGCAATATGTAGACTAATGCCACGTCCAATTCGAAAACACAAATCTCGAACACAAATTATAACTTTGTTTAAATTTTGATTTGGTTTTAAATAGACTCAAAAGTTACTAAAGTTTTCTCTGCAAAGATTGATAAGTTTATTGGACAAGAAAATTCTATTCAAAGAAAAGTATGAAAATCATAAATTATTTGAATTCGATTATTCAAAGTTAAGTTCTGGCTGTGTTTATATTCCAATACATTACCGTTAGCAGTCCATATTTTTCACGGTAACGGTAATGAAAATTACCGGTTATTATCGGTAATTACCGGTGATGATTACCGATAATGAAAACAATATGTAGCATTAGTTCTAATAAGAAAATATTGTTTTTGATGTTTTATCTGTGTAATCTAAAATTAATGTAGTATTATAGTCCCATAAAAATGGGTTAAAAATAATAAAGTTCAGGTTATGTAAGAATTTAGTTGTTCCAGTTTAGGTTTAAGTTTGAGTTGAGGTTAGGTTGGATTGAGTTCTTCTTACAAGGGAACGTTTTTTGTTGCCGCGCATGTTTGGATATTTCAACTATCCTCAACTTTAGTACAAGTTCCCTAACTAATGTTTTTGGAGAAAACTGCTTCTAATATTCATAAACGGATTTTCTACAAAAAATCAAAATTTTGAAATTTTAATTTTAAGTTGGTCCCCCCTTCAAAACTTTTTTTCACGGCTAAAACTCTATAAGAGTTTCCGTAAATTGAAATTCATGGATACGTTCTTGAGCTGCTGTGAATTTTGCTATCAAAGGCCTATATCCGGGCGTGAGCGGTTAATTTTGGATTCCATGTAATATTTTCAAAAAAAAAAGTTCCAAAAAAATTTTAATAAAAAGTTTCGAAAAAGTAATTTAAATTTAATTCACGTAATGCATTTTTTCATTACATTTTTATTGCTTTTTATAAATGGGGAGCTAGTACTAAAGTTGAGGATAGGTGACATATCCAAAGACGCGCGGCACAAGGAAAAGTTCCCTTGTTAGTTTGTGAGTTGAAAACAAAAAATTCGTTATGCGTTTTGGTGCGTCTATGGGAGGATTGGGAAAATAGCCTTATTTGACATATCCGCCACGCGGATAGTGAACATGTAGGAGAGGGAGGAATATAGCAGGACGGACTCATTGGCATAGAATTTGTTATAAAGCGGACATGCTCCCCATAGCATTTGGCTCATTTACGTGCCTAAAGCACAAAGGCCGAGGGCATCTAGGTATAGTCTTTTAAATTATCTCAAGTAAACTGGGAAACCTTATCGGATCATTTGTATAGCCTCTGCTTCTGTAGCCTAATCACGCATTTACGGAAATACACATGGTCAGAGGCTGGACAATTCAGTCATTGGAAAACCAGTAGCAAAGAATTTTTTCTTATTTTTGGATTTGAACCTACGTTCTCAGGCTGGTTAGTAAATGGAGCCAGAAGCCCTGAACCACTGGAAAACATTGCCTAAAAAAAGACCACAAAACAAATATTTAAAAGTTATTAATTTTCTCCCACGTTTAATTTGGCACTAGGGTCCGAAGAAAATGACGTTGAGATAATAATTTGAGGCCTTAGAATTAAGCTAGGAAAAAATGTTTTCAATAATTCTCTCGACGGTAACATATCCAACAATAGAAAATAAATTTTAAATTCAAATTTTCTAAAGAAATTTTATTGGAAAAGAAATTTTCTAGATTTGTCATAATAGTTTCACTGTAAATCCAAGGTTTCGGTTTTTTTAATTTTCGAACAAAGGGATTACAAAAGCTGTTTTACTGACGCAGGTTTGAAGACATTAGGAGAAAAAATAATTTCGTAGCAAATAGGAGAGCTTCTCTCGATTGCGTCAAGTACCGACAAATTCAATACTTGCAGGCTCATAATTTTGCGCGCGAAGGCGCTTACGTATTTATCTTTATAAAAAATAGTTAGTAATGGGCACTAATTAATGCTAGTGACACAGGTAACTTTGCTATTAGTAAAAATAATGACCCCTATGGGCCACTTGATATTGTGTTACCCCCACCCAAATGAGATAGTCCACAAACAAATTGTAAATTTTTGCAGCACAAAATTATTTATTACCAGGTTGGAGCAAATCTACATGGCCGAAGAAAAATTTCCGACGAAGCTCAATATGCAGAGTGGGGACACTTTTAGAAGACATTGCTCTAAACGTTCAGAAACATCGAAATTTATCTCCAAAATTTTGTTTCAATGTTACAACAACGTTGTTAAAAAAAATGCAAGAAGATAAAAAAAGATAGCGTTATTAAGGATTCCCACTTAGCAGGTCAAAATGTAAAGGAGTGGTTAGGGACATGAAATAAAGGGCTCACTAAAATAAACTTATGTAAATGAAGATAATTTTCTGAATTATCATAATGCTACTTGGAAACTTTGTCGTATTATTTCCATATCTTCTGATGGTACAACCTAATCACGAACACAATGGCATACACAAGTCGAATAAAATTGTTTGTTCTCAATATAATGGAACGTTTAAAATTCCAAACAATCATCAAAATCTATATTTTTTTGTGAAAATTCGAGTCTGGTCATTGAAATTTTTTGCTTAGTTTGTGAAAATTGACGGAAGTTGTTTTTCGTCGGAATTTTTTCAACTACATACCTACAGCTTTACCTTCTTTGCCCGTAAGAATCATTGTTCTGAACCGGGGAACGAAGAAATGAATTTCAATGTTAGTCAATAATAGCAATGCTCCAATTAAGATACCTCAGTCAGTAAATCATTAACCAGAGTTCATTCTACTGCTGCTACTAGCATTACGCCATGTTGTATGCCTCACTACAAAACATTGGAACAGAGGACCTATAATTTAACCACAGTGTTCTGTAACATAGTTAACATAGTGGGCACTTTGCAGAGCACCTTAACTGCCAGGCATTCAGGGCGTAAATGGATTTTCTCAACTACATAGCAAAAACAGTGCGCTTAATTTTGCATTATTTTTTTCACTTCTTCACTAACAACGGAGAGAAAATTGTTCTTGCGTCTGCAAAGATTTTGCGTCACTATCCCTAAAAATTTCCCTTCTGCTAAAGCGAAGGACTCCCAACCCTTCTCTTCCAGCCACTGATTGCTTTACATTCCAACAAACAGTTTTAATTACGCTTTAGTTTCAACACTACTCCAAAAAATTAGTATTGCTGTGCAACACAGCTTGAAAGTGAAAAGAAGAAAATGGCCGCTATTTACCTCCTGTTTCTCACAATTGTTGTTAATTTGGCCATGGCAACCGTAAGATTACATTTCAAAATTTTAAGGATTGAAATAAGCGTAGAAATGACCTTTCCGGTTAAGGCCGTTTTTGGGCCCAAACATAATGCTTACCTAGTAATTCGCTGGGCCTTTCAACTTTTGTTTATTTGGAGGGTTTGACAACGGTTTTTTTTTATTAAGTCTGTCCTCAAAAAATAATTTATTTTTATTTTGTGTAAGTAAACTTAAAAATGAGTAGAAAAAAGAGTAATTAGATGCATGTAATTGTGGCTGATCTGCGTTCATTCTTTATTAAGTAGCGGAAAAAAAGCTAAAAAAACTTTATGTTTTTGTTCTGTCCGTCCATTCGTCCGTCCGAGTAGAATTTATATCTCAGGAACTACACAACATATCTTCAAGCGGTTTTCGGGTATTAGTTCTTTGGTATCCGATCCAGGTTATTTTAGTTTGTCCGGAAGTGACCCTTTTGAGGGTCAAAGGTAATGGGTAGTGGGAGAAGGGAAAAAAGGGAGGACCGGGCTACGATCCACGCAAAGCAAAAGATAAGGTTGCTCGTGTTACCACGAGACCACGGTGCCTCTTATACCTAAAGATGCCAAACCAAGACGCTATTGCTTTGCTATCCCACATGACCGCCCGCCTCAACTTCTGGCCTCCAGAAGGGAAGACCAAACCACAACGTTTCACGCTATCTGGCCTGAATTTAACCTAGGGAATGGGAATGCTAGCTCTAGTCATAGGGGAACACAGCAACAACAACAACATAGCCTACACCGGCCAGCTGACGCTCAACCGTAAGGGTCAGAGCCACTCGCTTCTGTAGAGGGGGATCAAGCGCTCCTCCACCACATAATGGGTAGTGGGAAAAGGAAAAAACGGGGGGACCGGGCTACGATCCACGCAAAGCAAAAGGTAAGGTTACCTTACCTTACCCTACGGTGCCTCTTATACCTAAAGAGGCCAAACCAAGACGCTATTGCTTTGCTAACCCACAAAGGTCAAGGTCAAAGATATCATTCTATGACAACATGGAAAATGACCCCTACAAAAGTTGTTTCAATTATATAGGGGAATAACATTTTTATAGGATACTGTTATCTGTGGCCCCCAACGACCCCCAAATAGACCCCTTGACCTCAAAATGACCTTTCAAGGTGAAATCCTAATTTTGCATGAAACGAAAAGTTATGATGGTTTAAATCACCCCAAACCCCCCTTGACCCGGAAATGACCACTTGACCTCAAAACGACCTTTCAAGGTCAAACCTTACTTTTGCATGAAACAAAAAGTTAAGATAATCCTGATAACACCAGAGGCCTTGTTCACCTAGACCCCTTGATTTCCAAAAAAAAAACCTCGACACCCAAAGTTCTGCTTTCCAAACTACTGATTCTAATATTTTTCTAATGTCTTATGTATTCTGACTAGTTTTCTTCCGGTACTTGGTTGACCGTATTATCATGGCTTGTTAAATATGGCTGTAGCTACCTTATGAAAATGCTCTGTCTGTCCGTCCGTCCGTCCGGCTGCACCATAACTCTTGAACGGTTTAACTTTTTTTTATATCTGTTTGTGAAAAAGTATTTTCGGACTCAAAACTGGACTCAAGTTCGAAGATGGGTTGTTGGGGTCTGCCTTTTCCCCCACTTCAAAGGCCCACTAATGACTCCCAAAACCAAAAAATCGGTTTCTTCGGTATCATGGTAGGGTTGACTACCGAGAAACCGAACACCGTCCTACGCATAGCGGCCCAAGCCCTTCCTCCACGACCGCAACTTTCCAGGCCTCCACTCACCACTAGCACACCACCATTTTCTTTTCCTGCGTTGCTGCCGAGATTTGATTTCGGCACCTACCCAAGTTGGGACAAGGGTCCTAAACCCTGGACTACGGGACTACTACTGGTGTTGCAGTTCACCTTCATTGGTTAGACTCAGAGGTCATAGATGTCAAGCAGAGCTTGAAAATTTCTAGTTTATACAAGTTGTCGCTAACAGAGCTATCAAATAGGTGACCTAGAAATTCATAGCTTAGATCTTATCTTATTTTCGTAGAACAAGGCTAGAATGGAAAAGGCACATTATTTAACATTCCCGCAGAGCGGAAGGTAGAGGAGGGGCTCATTAGCATTGATGTTGTCATCAAGCGGGCACAACAGACTATCCGTAACATTCCGCTGTTTTACGGGCCTAAAGCACAAAGACTGAGGACAGCAACCTGACGTGAGGTATGGCCGTAGCTTTCGCCTGATAACTGCAGGTGACTCTACGCAAATGAGGGCAGTCTTTAGGATTCACTTAACACTGTTTGGAAACCTTATCGGGTAATTTCCATATCCTCTGTCTGTGTATGCCTAGTTCACGGAGATACGGGCATACACGAGGTCATAGGCAAGGTATTACCTTAAAAGGGAAAACCAACAGAAAAGACTTTTTTTGTGGCTTATCGAGGGATTTGGACCTCCGTTCTCATGTCATGATGGCTAATGAAGAGAGATTGAAGCTCCAACCACTAGGCCACCACCGCCAACCTAGTACCAGGCTAGACCATTTCTTTTACCAATTACGAACTCCGTTCATTAAACTCATTAACTGCTCAAACTGATTTTTACTCACTTCGAGCATCATCTCGTAATCTTCTGCAGAAAGATCAGACTCAACGTTGAAATCGGTTTTAATTTCTCGTGTCAGGTTCTTAGTTACTTCAGTTATCAATTACACAATTAAAATTATAAAAATGAAAACCAGAATTGTTGGTGTAAAGGAAGAATCTGGGATCATAGGCACCGTCTTTCTTGATTCTTTCAAAAATAAGGGGTCAACTTTGTCAAAGGGTCATTTTTCGGTAAAAGAGTACTCTGAAGTGATCGGGACCATTAACATGACTTTTTTTTATCATGCCGACGTAGGGCTTGACCTTAAAAGGTTATTTTGGGGTCAAGAGGGGTTGGAATTGAATGAAGGGGGTACACTATTTGTTCTAAGTAGAAAATATTGTTGAGCCAAACTACCCTCTAACATTCTACTCCTCTTGGTAATCAAAACTTGGTTCAAGCAAGACTGCCTAGAAGTAGAATGTAGGATTGCATTTTGACACACATTTCACAGTGTACCCCCTTCGTTCAATTCCAACCGTCAAGGGATCATTTTGGGGGCCATTGGGCGGGGGCCAAAGAGAAAATTCTCCAGTACAATTGATGTTTCCCTTCATAGAATAAACAACTTTTGTAGAGAAAAGGTTTTATATTGTCATAGAACGATATCTTTGACCTTGACCTTTGACTACCAAGTGGGTCACTTATGGTCAAACAAAAATAAACTTGATCTGGGACGGAACTCAGCAAACTCATATTCAAAAAAATAGTTTTGAGATGTTGAGTAGTTTCCGAGATAATCGTAATTCCAGACAGACGGACAGAAATGACAAAGATATAAAGTAGTTTTTGCTTCGCTTCTGCTACTTTGTAATTTATTTGTTTGGAGCTTCTCGGCTTCCATAGTAACGCATTAGCTGGTTTCAATTTCTGGAAAAAATCTTACTTGGAGCTGATCTGTCTACTTAACTTGCCCATAACTTTAGTAACTGGCAGGGGAGAAAGAACCAAATGACAAAATTTGAAGTTACTCAAGTTTAACTTTGAATAATGACCAACAAATTTAAATATATTCACCGCCTTCACTAGTTTTAATGCATTTGAATAAGTCATGTATTTCTTATAACGTATCGTAACCATAGTTGCAATGGGTTGAAGGAGAAAGCGAAAACGCTGAAAAATTCTACAACATAAATAACACACGTTTGGAAGCTGCTTATTAGTACCGGTATTCTAACCCGAACAAAACTGAATAAAAATGACATTATAGTGCAAAATCACTACCATAAAACTAGAATTCATTTTTATATTTGCATGCATTACGCTTAATAAACTTGCAATAACAGTGAGGTGCAATTTGTTGATTTCTCGACAATGGAGTTATATAATTTTTTGAAGGATTAAAGATCAAATTTAAAACAAAACTTACATTTTTGTTTACCTTAGAATCATATAAGAGTGAGGTATAAAAATGAAGTCTACTACGGGTGCGCCGTGCCCATCGGTATAAGAAATATGTTCAAAATCAATTATATCGTAAACGAAAACGGCGATAAATTAATGGAAATCTACAAAAACGCACTCAGCCAAAATAAAGAGAACGCCTTGCCGTTGGTAGTAAACAAAATTGCGGGAGCAAATGATTACCGTGATCTGCATTTTGTCGAAATGGCTCCAAATGACAAGCTAATTCAAGAGAGCATTTGGATCCTGTATTATGTCCAAGCCTTGTATCACCATGATGGCGTAGTCTTAGAAGCCAGGCAACCTAAAGTACGGATACAACTGTAACACACATATCACAACAATTCTTAAGCCCGTTATAAAAATTTTGAGTGCTAGAGCCCCTTCTAAGTACTTTTGCGAAGAGAGCGAGTTTTATTTTAAGTCGCACTATATAAATTTCTTTAAAATTATATATACATTTCAAATCTTGGCTCGGGTCTCACAACTTTTTGTACTAATAGTCCCTCATTCTAAACCACACCTATAGTATTATTCAAACAAATGTTTACTTCGGTAAAACAACTTTGTGTTAAAGTCAATGTTTGTCCTCCATTTAGATGACTCCTGTTGTGTACATGGTGTCAAGAGCGGTAGGACGAATGGCAGCAGAGGTAAAAGCGACACAACTCTCCCCGACCCCAGAAAGGTCAATGATGTAAGTAAGCCCTACAATTATGCAGTAGAACCAACAGTATGTCTTTTATCTTAGTAAAATTTGTTACAATTATAATTTAACTAATAAAATAACTAGATTGGAATATGATGAAAATGATGAAGTAAAGTTGGGAGAGCTTTTAAGTGAGCTGACTGCTCCAGACTCCAAATGTGCCCTGTTTGTACGCCATGACTCTGAAAATGCAGACTGGCGTCGTATGACTGTTTGGTTCCCACATTTTGGGTCCAGAATCGTTGGAAGGAGGTTGTCAAACAGGGAAAATTAATTGGAACTAACATTACAGCAAACAAAGGCAAAATGGGTGCATGCTGCAATTTGCCTATATCAAACATGCTACCTATTATTAAAATAAGTAATATGACTTATCATAATTAGGTGCTATTTTGGATACAACCAAAGGACTCAGGCGTTCGAATTGTAATAAAAACCACCATCGACGAATTGAATGGGTAAGTAGCTTTCAATCCTCGTACAGTAGTTCTAGAAAGTAGTACACAAAAAAACAAAAAATTTTGAAACTCATGGTTACAATTTCTTAAGATCCTGATTTTTCAGTACAATTATCATTGCTCTTGACGAAAGAGTAACAGAGTTTGACATTTATTTAAAAACCCTGAAAGAAGTTAATGAGACTGAGTGGTCAGCAATGATTCAAAATAGAAAGGAAGGGGACAAATTTGGAATAAATCGGCAAACGACGGACTTTTTCGACCAAATATCTAAACAAATAGTAGAGAAAGAAAAAGCAAACGAAGCGGCCACGTCATTTGCCGAAAACTCCTGGTCAAATATTTCTGTTTGCAGCTCAAGCGTAGACAACAGGATATCAAATGACATTCAGAACTTGTATGATTACACAAACAGCAAAAACGTCAAAGTTAATTTTAAAGACTTTGCACTACTTGTCTAAAGTAGAAAAGTATCCTTGTCAAAACCTGCACCGTTAAATGATCGATAAAATAAAGTTGTTTTCAAACATTAAATTGTTGTTCTTTTGCAGGTGTACAATTATTTTATAGTTATTACGCCAATTTGTTAGCGAAAGTTACAGCATTTTCTTTCACCAACTAGGGTAGTAAACACGTCGATTCGACGTGTAAAAACTGATCTTACCCGTTGCCAAATTGAGCAATTACATTGCAAGTGTATTGCAATGCAATAAAGCAGTGGTTAGTTTTTTACATTTGCAAATGCAACTTTTTTGCAATGGCAAATGGTGAAACCGAAAAGTATTGCAATTGCAATGACATATGGTGAAATCATCATAGGCTGCTTCGCCATGTTTCGCCATTTGTCAGTGCAATGGAATTGCTTTACACAAACATAAATTTATACTTTGTGCATTGGCAAATGGCAAAAAGGCTTCCTTCAACATGAATTTCTATAATGTAATTGCATTAATTTACAAGTAAAAGTAGGACTATGCGTTTGGCCTTGATGAGATGCTGGTCTTCTCCTGGTCACACTGATTGGTACAGAAGAATGCGACAAAATGAAACGTCTCAAAAGCGACATACGCTTACTTTAATTTTTTTAAGCTCACAAATGCTCTATAAATGAAGCTTCCAGAAGATTGAGACTGGCTGTGCGTTTGAGATTGTTCATGTTCACTAATTAGCATAAGTGCTCGATGAAAAATGGTTTAGTTGATTTAAATTTCTGCAAAAAAAAAACTCCTCGCATGAACATGTTGCATACTTTGTCACATTTATGTCTTCATAGGGAAACCGGTACTTAAACGATAGAATCAATTGTTCGAAATGGTGTTTACATGTAAATGTTAAAATATTGTTTCTGTCGCCAATTTGGTTGCCTTGACACAATGTGAACCATTATAAAAAATTTGAATACTGCATTACATTATCCACTTAATAAAGTTTGTATTTTGCTTAATTTTGTAGCCCTTGTCTACGACTTAGTTTAAGGAAAACTAGTTGTAAATATCATTTTGTAAGAATCAAGTCAGCATATTTATGTATCCCTAAACAAAAGAAAAAGACAAGGAAACGTAAACAATTGTATGTATTCCTTCGGGTGTAGGAAGTCTAGATGGTGAAATTTAAAAGAGTACAAGAAACTAAATAAGACTTGCTTTGGAAACTGATACTTGTGCAAACGGATTGGAAAATAGATACGAAATGAGAGTCAAAGTGATAAATATTACAGCAGCGATTTAACTAGCTGAGAACTGGAATTTTGAAGCACTGGTAATTTACATTCTCACAAGAAACACCGCGTTTGATAATTAGCAAGCACACAATTTAATGCGGAAATTTGGCGCTTAATGCTGGTCATCAAGTCAACCCCTCACGTAACCAATTAAGCCGGTGTGATTATGAATTTTCAAAAGCTGCAGCGGTCGTCAGAAAATGTTACCTTGTCAGTAAGAGTAGGAGTATTTAATTACAACTCAACTTTTGAATTTTTAATTCGCGCGCAATGACTCGTTATGTTAAGCACGCACAACTGCTCATTGGCTAATCCAAAACAATAATCATTAAAACAAGCAACAAATTTAGTTTTAATTTATAGTAATTTACTGAGGAGTTGCAATTCAATTATCCTAAGTGTTGACCGTAAAATGGGAGTGTTTGTTTCAAAACATTACTTGCAAATTCGAATATGAGTGAGAATTCTAACATGAAGAAACAAGTAAACACCCATTGAGTTAAGTAATTGTATATCTTAAAAGCAGTGTTGGTGGCTGGATAAAAGTGAAGTGGATTAAAAACCACTTCAAATATATATCATCTAAACGAAACACACCAATTTTCTGGCTGGATATTAAAAATGGACTGGACATTCATCTGAGCCATTAAAGATGACGCGAAAAAATAGATACTGGACAGGAGGGAGCGACGCTGTGGAGACGGGTTTTCAATAGAGATAAATTTTGCCTTATAAAATATTGGATACGAAATCAAAAATCTACCGTGTTAAAAACCAATAAAATTTTTTCAAAGAAAATGAACTTAAAAATTAAATTTACAAAATTTAGAACGTTGGTGACAGATATTTTTATCCAAAATTAGCTTCCAATTGTAATGTTATCGTGGTTGATATTCATGACACGAGCTCGCAAACAGTTCTTTTTAGTGATTGATTCTTGTTTATAAGTTTTGCAAAAATTTGTTTAACTGATCGCAAGTGTGCCAAACGGCTGATTCCAGTTGTAGCGAAAGCAAAAAAAAATATAATTGCTATGGATTTACATGAAAGTCAAGTAAAAATGTAGCTGAAATACCGTGATGGTAATTGTGCACAAATCCATAAATCAAACGTCTTTGATTAATGGATACCTGAAATATATCGTTCCTAATAAAGTGTTACTGTGTTGCACCAAATAGATTTGGCTAGTGCTCCGAGACCTTACCAAGAGCGATAGCTAGCTAACAAGTTGGAACGCCAGGTCAGGATTGGATTGGTCGAGAAGCTGAAAAATGTTCCCGAGAAGGCAAGGGCAAGGAACGCCTGCTGAGCTCTTCTTTGTAGCTAAGCGGGTATTAATTAGATTAAATGCGTTTCTTAAAAAAATTGGCAATGCACAATTATACAGTAGTATTAGTTTGTACTAGATTTGGACTCTGCAAATAACTCCCATTCCTTGCCTCACTACTACGAACTAACCGCAATCAGTTCCTTGGTGAAGTTTTACCTTAAGCAACCGCTCCCAAAGTTTATAATAACGAGGATCGCCCAGCTTCCAGTTTACCACACAACACTCCTCAACAACGGGAAATAGGTAAATCTTGGTTAATTTAAGGAAACAGCTTGTAAGCTTTGTGGTTCTCGTTTATGCTTCCACCATGTCCTGACGGAATGTCCTTCCAGCGACCGAGTTGTCAATTTAGGTAACTCCACCCAAAAATGCCAAAACCATTTTCAATTAAATTTAATTACCTTTAGTTTAAGCGATTTTGAATACTGGTACAATTTGGGGTAACACGTAAGCACGTTATAAACGAGAGTTCTGAAAGGGTACCTTGCTGAAAAAAAAAATTTGAAAGTCATAAAATTATCTTAAAGCTTTTAAATTTCATTACACTACAGTTCTTCTTTGTTATGATTTTTAGGCTTCGGAGTCCATTTTTATTTTTTTTTAATATAACGTCGCATTATTCACATTCAATTGAAGATTGAAAATTTGTTAAACGAGTCAAACAAATCTTTCTAACACATACTTACATGTAGTAGACAAAGCCTGCAACGTTCAGATTTTTTTTTGGTAAAAACACAGTGAAATGTATTGTTTGAATTTTATTCCGTTGCAATAAATACGCGCGATATTCAATTTTGTTTACTTGCATCCCTCGGTTACTTAAAAAGGATATTAAATCTTCATGATTTTTACAAAGTTTGCCTTGTGTTAAAGTGTTACCTTCGCCCCGGAGGGACGTTGTTTCCGTGGGGCGAAGGAAATGGTATCTTTTTACTCAATACCTTAACCAGACCGGATGCTGCTTGGCGGCAGATAGAATGTCGCCAAGCCTATGAAGGACCCAGCGAAGATTGTTCCTTAAGGGCCCCCTTCTCGGTAGTACTTCTGATGAGGCGACGAATAATTGCTTCACCCTTACGGGCCGAGGATCGTGGTTACTTTGATGTGTGCTTTATTATTTACTTAAGGGGATACTGTCCCTAGTTACAGTGCTGGTGTTCAAAGGGTACGTTAATTCAAGGGGTAAAAGACTGATCTTCTAACTGATTCGGCCAGGTATTGATACCTGGCCGTTAATTACCTGTTTGTGAGCTCTAAGCTCACCGCAAGATTTAATCAAAACCTCAATTAAGAGGTAAATTCGAGCTCTAATGCTCGAGCATGTACCTGTGTACATCCCCATGCTCTCGCATTTGGCTCCTATGCGTTAAAGGGGAAAGTGCCTTTCCCTATTCTTTTCCTGGAACGGCCCTTAAGGGACTGGTCCGTAACAGGTGATTTCGTAACCACAGAAGACTTATATGGAAAAAGTTCTGTGATGACGAGTAATGAATATTTACTGGCAGAGAAGGGGTATGATCACACAAAATTCTGCGTCTCTGAAAATTGGCATTGATTTTGCCTCATTACAACAACATAAGCTCATCGAAACAAATAAG
Organism: Bilobella braunerae; assembly: GCA_034694865.1. Taxonomy (NCBI): domain Eukaryota; kingdom Metazoa; phylum Arthropoda; class Collembola; order Poduromorpha; family Neanuridae; genus Bilobella; species Bilobella braunerae. The sequence goes on along the minus strand of JAQFYP010000398.1, from coordinate 1,822 downwards.
TGGAGAGTCAAAGGACCATTACGCTCAATTGCAATTAAAATTTTAACGTGGTCTATGCTCCCTAAATTTGTCCGATCTAAGGTTGGAAGTGCACTAAAAAATATTAAATGATTTTAGGGTGACGGGTCTCGGAATTATTTGTGGAATTTAACACGAAATTGAAATTTTCCTTTTCAATAAAAAAAACTTTTCCTACATCTTGCATTTGACTCAAGTTAGTGCAAATAACTTGTTAGATCGGCCTAAAAAATTTGAGTTCTACAAAATGTACACCCAGATTTCGATGTAGTTTAGCATTGTCTACAGCTAAATCTACACTTTACATTGTGCATCATGCAAAACTCAAAATTTGGATTTGAATATAACAAAGTATATGCAATAATTGAGTAGAAAACAAGATATAGGAAAAGTGATATAATTCTTTTTGATTTTCAAAAGGGGGACAACGTCAACTATCCAAACCTATGTGTTGAATCCCATAAACATTTCCGGGATCGGCCACATCAACATATCTACTTATCGTGTTTTTTTTAATTTTATCGGAATTTCTAGCTATTGATTAAAAACCCAAAAATGAGCACAATTTTTATGTTACTCAGTCATTTGTTGTTCAAATATTTATCTACTTCTCGACACATGTACCAATGGGATTTATTTTTCTGTGTTCACTTAAACATCTTATATAATAGCAACTACAAATTATGTTTACTTCAGTAAAATATTAAATATTAAGAATTGATTTTTATTTATTTGACAATTCGCAAATGCCCTAGTCAACATTTAGGGACTGATTTTTGTATGTTACATTTTTGATAGCTAGAATTTGTTGTGAGACTTTTAGATAACTTATGAATACTTATGAATATATAATGTTTGTTTTTAGATCTAAAACTTAAAATAGTGTAAAGTAAAATTTGAAAACTATTGTTTAATATGAAGAAAGAGTTAGTTTATTCTGCGGCGTTGGTTTGCAGATTGAAAATTTTTCCTGGGGATCGGGGGTCTATTTTCAGCTGGGTAGGTCCGCCGTCTTGGTGGAAACTGTGTTCAATCAATCAGCTGACACTTTGTTGTATTTTAGGTTATAAGATTCAGGTAAGTGTTATCGTATGGATTTTCTGCAGTTTTGAAGGATTCTCCAGTTATGGTTTTGTTGTCTTTCATTATTTGTTTTTGTTATTTGTTACCAAAGGGATCAAGCCTGTACTTGTTTAAGTCCCATTTAGCAGATCTCTTGGGATTGACGAGTTTGCAATCTGGGGTATCCTGATAAGATTTCGGAATGTGTTGGCTTGGAGATTGATATAGCATTCGGTTTTTTCTTTGGAGGCGGCAAGCTACTAACGTCGTCCTTTTGGGTCTTTTTTTGCGTTTCCTTGCTCCTTCAATACGGAATTCGCGAGAGAGGTCTTGGCTAATGGCATAAGGTGAGTTTTGTAATTTTTGTCTGGCTTGCCATACAATGTTCGTAATGGCTTGGTTGGGGAACTCTAAGCTTACAGGTCTGGGCGGACGTTTGCAGTATTTACTTGTTTGGTACCTACTCTTGAAAACTGTGTATCCGCATCGTAGACTAGTTCAGCTTCAGGGTTACTCCCTAGTTCCATGTCGTAGGATAAGGAGCAACTCACTTTGTCGATAAGGAGGGGATTATTTTTGTCATCTTCTGGCTCTTCCTCTTCTTCTGGTACACCAAATAGAATGAAATTATCTTTGGTAGAGTTAATTTGCATAAGTTGGACAGTAGCGGTGAGTGCATTCAATGAGATTTGTAGATCAATGATGGTATTCATCTGATGAAGTACTTGGGATCTTAGGTCCG
>JAQFYP010000397.1:0-24193 GCA_034694865.1 Bilobella braunerae | reverse complement strand
GCCTCCCCACCATGACCGGAACCCACAGTACCCACAGTACCCACACATCTTGACGAACCCATAGTGGAAATGTCAAAAGAACAAAAAAAAATTAATTGATTTAGGATTTGCAACCATTTTTGAGCAATCAACATCTTTTTGAAAAAGTTTGGCCTTGCTTTCAGAAAATTTACTAGCGGAATCAAAACGCGCTGCTGCGCACTGGAATCACTCTGTTGAAAACTAAGAATCGCTTTCAGCAATCCATTTTTGAACACAACGGTAAAATATGGTATGTCATTATATAGGTGTCGGGTCTCTAATATGAGATTTACGGTAAAAAATGGTATGTCATTATATAGGTGTCGGGCCCCTAGTAGTATGCTTTGGAATCATGATTAGTTACTTCACCCGAGTTAGGCTAGGGAAAACATATTTTGGGTACTTTAAAATCTTCTCGAACAGACAAGTTCGTTTTCTGGAGATTTTATTACTCTGTTTTTCAACAGAGTAATTAGCATATGGCTTTGCGGCTCTAACCACACCATATTTCGATAAACACTAATTTTAACCTTCTAGAGCATTTATACATGGTTATATATGGTTGTGGACAAAATAATTAGTGGCCGAAAGATTAATCAATTTATTAGCTCACACCGCACACAAAGGCGATTTGTCGTGGTTTGGTTCTAACCTTTGTATAGGATCATTATTAATGATTTATTTTATATTATAAATAATTGTAATGGTCGTAATGTGTTGAAAGCGGTTTAAATTTAAATTTATTTTAAGCTATTTAATGAATCATTATTTATTTTTTCACTCTTACTGTGGATCTGTGTATAACCGAGCTCAGATTGAACACATGTGGTCTCACATGGCATTTTCAAATTTTCAAAGGTAAACAAAACAAGCTGGATACATCAACAAATCAGGGTGAGTTTGCTTTAATTACTAAATACTCGTCAATCAATCAGTTTATCTAATATTAGACACGCCTAAATCAACATGAATATGGGAAAGAATGCGGAGCAAAGTACGTTAACTGCTCAAATTGCACAAGTCAATTAGTCTCCCATTAAAATTTAAAATAAAAATATGTAAAAAAAAAAAATGCTGAGGCCTTAATAATTAAAATTCGTATTAAAAATTTCAGTTTATCATGGCTAAAACTCGATAGGAAGTTGAGATGAGCTCATAGCATTACTTATTATTATACAGTGAATATTATACCAAGATATGAACTTTCGTAACTATTCCCATTACTTCCGAGCAATTTTGAGCACATGTAAAATTTGTGACTCTTCACACCCCTCCTCATTCTGATTTTGGTTTTAAAATTTGTTGTACTTTTGAGTGTTACATTACAGTTTTGTTACAGTTAAGTTTTGTTACATTTTAGATTGAACATGATATATTTTAGTTTTATTTTTTTAATAACACCACTCGGAACGTTGGTTTGGTCCATAATTTGCGAAGGTGAACTTAAATCCCACTACAGATGGGTGATCCGACTACCCCACTACACGCAAGCATAAAAGTTGAGGTGGATGAAGAAAAGCTGTTTGTACTTGGCGAACATGAGGATGATGAAGTTATGGAGCAGTCATTGGACTCACCCACGGACGTTTCAGGCGTTGTGAGTCGTGAGTGGGCTGATGCTGCTGCATCTTCGAGTGTTCTTCCTGTAATGTTAGTTTTTACAAACTAAAATGTCCCGTTTTAATATTTTTCAAGTTCAAATTTTTCATTTTATTTTTTTTCGACCGTGGGTTAGGATGATTCCCCAGCTCTCGTAGCTGCTTGTTTAACGAGATGTGAACGTTTTGTTGAAAAACAGACAAAAGTTCGAGTTTCTAGACATTTTTTGCAACACGGTGAAGACAAGCAGCCATCAACTAGGAAGACTTCTACTAAACGAAGTTCCTTGGCTTCAACGTCTGACGATTTACCGATAGTGGCTCCCAAAATTACAAAGATCGTAAGTTTGGCTGATCCTACAAAAAATAAAGCTTGAAGTAGATGCAGAAGGACTTTTAGCACTTGGTGAACAGGATGGATATGAATTTATGAGAAGTGATCAGGCAATTAACTTGAACATGCCGCGAGTGGAGTTTTTCAAATCGCTGGAAGCTTCTTACGACATAAATGCTGGCAATACCCTAAATTCAAGCTTAAAACTTGACTTGGACGAAAAAAAGTTTTTAGCGCTTGACGAACACGAGGATGATGAGTCTATAGATCTAGATCAGTCATTGGACTCACCTACGGACGTTTCAGGCTTCGAAACTTGTGAGTGGACTGATGCTACTGCTTCTACGAGTGCTCCTCCAGTAAGTTTTATTTTATTAGTAGCAAAGAAGCCCGTCTTAAGACGGGAGTATTAATTATTTCAATAAATAATTAGAATTTGGTTTTGGGCCTATTGGAGTTCATAGTTAGCTTCAGCCTACGTAAAAACTCCATTTACATGTTGGACTCTATTTTCAAAAGTTAACTGTTAATCCTAAGTAACTAATTAGGAATCGACTTTTTAGTAATTCCAAGGTCATATTAGCTTCATCGTACATAAGAACCCTTATTTACGTGTAAAATTCAACTTCCATAATTCAATTATTGTTTATTGTAATTAACTAATTGAAATCACAATTACGGAGTTTACAAAATCATTGGAACGAAGTTCTTCAGCCATTTCAAAAAGTTAATTGCGAAAAAAAAGCAAATATTAAAGTTGGTAGGATTCGAACCCGCGACGCGACGTTCGCGTTCGAGTTTATGTCGACGCTCTTTACTATTAGGCCACGGGGCCCGTTGTTATAAATCAACAGAAAACAGTTGGTGTTGTCTTTGCATTGCGCCTCGCCGGCAACCACCAACCTATTCTATATTATATATAGTAATCAATTTTCCGTTTTACTATTTTCGGCCGTATTTTAGGATGAGTCCCTGGCTCAAGATACGGATAGTTCAACTACAAGCAAACGTTTTGTTGAAAAACAGAAAAAAGTTCCTGTTTCTAAACGCACTTTGCAAAATGCTACAGACAAGCGGTCTTCAACAAGAAAGTGCTCTATTAAACAACAAAGTTTGCAAATTTCAGCGCCTGCAGATGTCGCCAAAGTGACTCCCAAGACTTTAAAAGTTGCAAAGCGGCGAATAGTAACCAAAGAGCTACTTTGTCAGATCATTCCGGGTCCGCTTACTACTGAAAAAAAAATCAAGTGCCGATTTTTCAATTGTACGATTTCTCGAGCCCAATCAGTTATCTGAGAGAAAAGCATGCTTGCAGGAGTTCTATGACGCCTCCGTTGCGGCCGTTGCGATGTGGAAAAAGAGAGTTCGTCGTGGAGGCCGCCAGGAATGGGACAACGCTAAGGCTCTTCGTCGCGCAAGGAGTAATGGTCTTGGAGTAGAAATAATTACCGTTTTTATTTACGCATTTACAAATCCCCTAACACTGACAAACTGGAGAACCAACGTAAGTCTTAATTAGTTACAGAATTTTTTCATTGATGCTAACAACGGTGTATCTCTTGGTTGCGCAGCTGAAACACCATTGTACTGTGTCAGTGCTGAAACAGTTTTGCGTTTCTGATGCCGAGCGGTGTCAATTGCTCCAACTACTATGTGCCTGGGCGGGGAAATTTTCCGGGAAGCAGGATCGATTTGTTTTCCAGGAAATGGTTAAGGTATGTATCATTACTAGGGTGCGATTTAATGATTGAAGTGCACAACTTTATCTTACTCCTAGACAGCCTATTTGAGTAGAATGTTGTTAATAGTTTGGCGGAATTTATTTCTAACAATTTATTTTTGCGTTTAAAACGTAACTTTTATTAATCAAGTGTGTGGTTTTGGAGTTAGCTACATAGTTGCTTCACCCGCCCAACAATTCATCTGAAGTATTAATCATCAAATCCAACCCTTTCCTAATGTTTTATTCCCTTGATTTAAGATTGCTAGGTACACTATAGTGCTCTTTGTATTACAGTTGTTGGTTGAGACCTCCGTTGTCCCTGCTAAGGTTCTTGTGGAATGGTACAACAAGGTCATTTTGCAACCTGAGTTGATTCGTGTTGAGAATCCATTTTATGAAGAGGCGTCGTGCTACCGTGAGCAGTTACAGGCTTGTGTCCACTTTGTAGAGCACTTGACTAGCTCTCTTGTAAGTTACTAACACCATTCTGCATTTGGTTTTTGGTATATACGGCTGTTTTGATTTGTTTTTTGTTTCTGGTAGGGTATTGTTTATCCTGTTGCTGGTAAAGTTGACAAGGATTCTAGTTTAGACAAAGGCAAAGTCAATGGTCGGGTCTCATCTACTGTTGAATTTGTCTGTACCCCGAACGACTCTGACACCGTGATGAAGTGCTTGAGAGACCCTAACTTCAAGCGTTCGGTAATTGTTTAGTACTACCCAGACAATCCCGACATAGAGGGTACTGAATGTTGAATTATATAAGCTACAGTGGAACAATAGCTTATTTGTACCTGGAAATTTAAAAAATGGTCTAGGAAGGTCTTGCGGCGGCGGGCTTGTCTGGCTAGTATTTAAATTCAGAGCAAATCCGTTTTTTTTTACATTTGGTTTTTTTTTTATTCGCATTCATAAGTCATTCTCGTCAATCCTTACATCACGCACTAACACACAACTTCGAATTAGCGTCATTCTACAAAGGACTGGCAACTAACCCGTCTTGCGACCGAGCTTAATTTCCTATTATTTTGTCCCCGTTTTAATTCACGAGGATTTAAGTTTTTCCTTTAAAATTAATTTGTAGACTTGTTTTTTATTTACGCACAGCCGCAAATTGGCTAATCAAAAATTTAGGCCATAACAAAAAGACATTTAATAATTAGAGTAGTGCGGAGATGCTTGTGTTCTTCTCCTTTTTGTGTTTTTAGTTTCTAGAAGGCCAAGAGTCCTATGAAATCCTAGCCAAAATTGACCCCAAACAGCCTCTGCCCAAACTACCACCTCCCCGCATTATCGCCAAAATGTTTCACCCAGGGAATGCCGAACCTTATTACCTCGTTGAAGGGTAAATCACGTCTTAAGGTTCTCCTGGTATATTTCTCATAAGTTTTTTTTTTTAATTTTTACAGGCATAGATTTCTAGATGCGTCTCAAATAGATGCTGCGAAGATTGAAAGTTTTCGTAAAAAGCAACAGGAAAAAGGTGAGATGAAGTCAGGTGGATGGAGTGATGCCGGGAGAAGAGAACTCTCGGAGACCCACACCACAAAATCCTCATTATAATTAATTATGCGGTTATGTGTATTATGGTTGCGGTAATTTTCGCAACCTCATTTTTCTTATACTTTGGTGAATGTGAAGTGTAGATCAATGGTGAAAGAGCGAATCTCCGGATTGGAAAAGATGTGGATTCGAACCCCATTGAGTTTTCCTTTTTTCTGGCAATAAGTCCATACACGATGCATAAAACTTCGGCTTACCCCGACAATGTTGCTAAAAGGAGCCCACACAGGACGGGAGTAAATTAATGCTACAGCTAAACAAGCCAGCCCTAGGACAGGAATGTTTTCTAAAAATTTGTTAGTATTTTTCTTATACACAAATGGCCCGGGTTCAATCCCAGCCACATTTGAATTTTTCAGTTTTTCTTAAACTATTTGTTTTGTAAAATGGCGAAGACTAGTCAAACGAGTTTTTGAAAAAGGAACAATTCATTGAGTGTTCAACTGTAGTTCTCTTGAAATTGAAAGTGCATGCCTAGAGACAAGCATCCTTTAATAGGCGCTCCTGTCTCAGGACGGGTTCGATGGGCTAATTTTTAAAAATGTTGCCCATCTATGGCAGCATCAATGTAGCAGTAGGAACCTAACCTAACCTAACTTAAATTGTGTGGAAAACAAACCCGTCTTAAGAAGGAGGTTAATTTGCTAATTTACCGTCCCTAATATTTGTTTTGGGCAAATTTAAGTTTCCCCGATACAATTTTTTTAAAATGTCCAACTACGGAACCTAGACGATTTATTTGGATACTTTAGTGCAATTTGGTTTTTGAAGTTTGAATTCACACGTACAGACTGGTTTAGTTACGCACGTACTGCCCTGCTCATTATGTAGTCAAAAAGTACAGCTATAAAAATACGACATTTGATAGTCGTATTATAGTAGTATGGTCACAAAAACACGGCAATTATTATTTACTTTCCGTATTTTGCTTGCATAAACCACTCTAATAACACTCAAATAAATTTTAAACTAAAGGTTTAAAAAACACTTTTACTGAAAAATCAATTACTTAAAAAAACTCTTATTTAAAAAACTCTTATTGAAAACAAACTCTTTAGAAAAACATTTGTGAAAAACACAAAACGCTTTATTTATGTTCATAAATCACGAAGATCAAGCGGGTAAACGATGACGATGACGATTTTGTCAAAAGAAAAAAGGCTATGAGTCGGCGGCAACATAAAATCTGGAGAAATACGCCGTTGGCGCAAGTGAGGGCTCGTCGCCCCTAGCGCAAATGAAGGCTTTGTCAATGTTTTTTGTTTAATAAATAAGCCTTACCTCCTTCACTTTTAATAGTTAGTTATCAACCTAATTGGTTATTCTATTCTAATTAGAAAACTTATCACGACAAAGCGTTAAATTTATCGCTTAAATTCACTTGAAGGTATCTGCAGTCCTTCTCTAATAAATTCAATAACTCAGTTCTTGTAATTTGTTTGTTTTGACCAACGACGTGTTATAAATGTTTCACATATTTTTTTGCTGCTGTTTGACATTCGCCTAAGGCCTGGTCAACATATGCTGAACATATGATTCTGTGTGCGAGTGAGTGGGGGAGGATGGTATGGGCATGTGAGTTGACGAGGAAGTTCTGAGGATGTTTGGCGAAGGGCTTTCTGCTGAACACTGATCATGGGTTTGACCAGCGAGGGAACGAGGCCGATCAGCGCGCTACGCATACCGGCTCAAGCCCACTCTCCACAACCGCAACCGCTGCACGCTTCCACTCACCACTACCACCCCACTCACTTCCTTGTGCGGCTGCCGAGATTCGATCTCGGCACCTACCCTAGCTAGGACAAGGGTCCTAGCTCCGCGGACTACGCGTCTTGGGCACATATTTAATATTAAAATACGTTGTAGTCGATGAGTACGCATTTTAAAAATTTATGTTAATTTAAAAAAGTGTAAAAATTTGATTTTATTCACTGATTCACTAATTGAATCTGTAAAATAGTTTCCGTGCCGGTATAAATATCCGTACTAATGTGAAAATTGACAAAAAGTATGCTTCATGACAATTTTTTTTCACATTTTACCACAGAATAGTGGTACTCAACCAAACACTGTGCAGAACACACTTTTATGCTGCCATAACAACTCCAATTAACTAATCACGAGTTGGGGAAAATGCATTTAAATATTCTCGAGTGATTTAGAACATTCAATTTATTCTTACTTATTTATCCGTCTACTTACTCTAGATTCATAGAAAGAGTCTCCTTCTCGCAATTTACATTTAAATCCTCCTCAAATTCTTCTCAAGAATTCTTAAAAAAATTTAATTTTAGCGCAAATTTAGTGTGAAAGTGAAAATCCGCAGCTACTTTAAAATAAGAAAATAAATAATAAATAATACAAATAAAAATAAATAAAAAAATAATTAAATTATTTGTCGGTTATATGACCCAAGTTTATTTGTGTAAAGTGTGCATGCGCTGCTCAAAAATTATTTCCTAACTTTTTAAACGATTTAGTTTTAGTTTTAATTCTTTTCATACCTCTACTTTGTTGACCGTTAAACGCTCACTCCCGGAAAGGGTGCAAGTGCTTTTCCTGGGATGCGATCATATTCTAAAAGGTCTAGAACGTTGTATTTGAGAAGCGTCTTTGCTATCTCTGGATATTCCCAATAATGCTGGTGTAGTGTTCATTAAAGAGAAGTAAAAGGAGAGTAAAATATGACAGTTATGAGTTGACAGACACTGTGAGACATTTGACTTTGATCAATGACGACTTGCGCTTATTTAAGAAAAGGCTATTGAATTTTTTTGAAGAAACCACTTTTTTGTAGGGACAACTGGAGAGAGTTTGGTAAATAGAGAGAAAATTTGGGACCCAATTTTTACTGGGGAAATCAGAATGATCGTCTCTGAGATCATACTAAGAGTTTTTTAGAAATAGGGAGTCAAGAGTAAAGTAAATGGCAAACTGCAACGGAAAGATTTAGACACATACAAGTGTCATTATTGGCTCTTAGGGATCTCGTTGAGGTGTCTAAGTTGTGTTGAAAATATGGAATTAGCATTTAGTAATACATATTTTGCTCTTAATCTTACATGGAATTGTATGTTGGTTCACACAATGCCGTTTATGTATCAGGATGTGTGTGTGTCGTAATGCAAAAGCAATTTCAAATGGCAAAATTGTCACGCTTAAAAATAGGCACTAGATTTGAGTGAAATTTATAGAAGTCTATACATTACAAGAGAAAGCAAAAGAATATCGTTCAATTCAGCTTAACTTTCTTCAATTTTATTTTATTAGAACAAACGAAATGTGCACTTTTGTAACTTTTACTTCTTTACTATTCCGAACACATGCAAAACTTACCACAAGGGTAAAATAAACGATTGATTTATTACTTTCGAAATACAAGCGCAATGTCAGTGGCAATGTAAATAGCTGCACCCCTTCTTATTTTGATTTTAGTTTTAGCATTTTTTGTCATTGGGAGCTGACATTTATGACTGTTTTAAACATGATTTATTTTAGCTTAATTGACAGTTAGGTTGATAACATTGCCCGGAATTTTTGTTTGGCACTTATTTTATTAAAGTAAATTTAAGTCATTACTTCAAATATAAAAGTTGAGGTGGATGAAGAAAATCTTTATGCAATTGGCGAATCTAAGGATGATGAATCTATGGATCTAGAGCAGTCATTGGATTCCCCCACGGATATTTCAAGCGTTGAGACTCGTGAGTGGAGTAATGCTGCTGCATCTTCGAGTGCTCTTCCTGTAAGTTTTGCTTTACAATTTTAAATTTTCCGCGTACTATTTTTTGCCTCAGTTTAGGATGAATCCCCCACTCTAGAAGCTGATTGTTCAACGACATGCAAACGTTTTTCTGGAAAGCAGACAGAAGTTCCTGCCTATAAACCGCTTACTTCTTTTAGACCGATTACCTCCTTTGCCACACATTTTGGAGGTGAGCGGTCATCAACTAAGAAACCTTCTACAAAACGAAGTTACCAGGCTCCTGTGCCTGACGATATCCCAATAGGGTCTCTCAAATCTACAAAGGTTGTAAGTTTGTCAAAAACAAAAAGTTGGCCCATTGGTGGAACTACTCCAGTTCCACTTACTCGAAATAAATCAAGTCCCGATATCTGAATTGAAAAATTTATCGAAGGCAACTGTTCACCTGAGAAACGAGCATGCTTGAAAGAGTTCTCTAAAGCCGCAGTCGCAGCCGTTACGATCTGGAAAAGAGAGCGTCTGGTGGTGGTAGCCGCCAGGAGTGGTACATTACTAATATTCTTCGTCGTGCCCGGATTGGTGGTTTAGAAGTGGAATTAGTTACCGTTTTCTTTTACCCATTGACAAGTTACTTAACGCCGACGAACTGGAGATCTGAGATAAGTTGTTTTAAGTTGGATCAAGGTTCAGGTGGTGCTAATACCGGTTGTTTTGTTCTTACGCAGCTGAAGCGTGATGTTACTGTGGTAGTGCTGAAGCAGTTATGCGTGTTTGATGCCAAGCGGTATCAATTGTTAAGGCTACTCTGTGCCTGGTCTGGGAAAATTTCGGATACGGTGACGCAGGATCGACTTGTTTCCCCGAAAGTAGTGAAAGTATGATTTCCTTTTTTTGGCTTTTTAGTTTAGGTTTAGTCTTTTATATCATGTTTTTTTTTGTAATTACAGGTTCTGGTTGAGACTTCTGTTGTCCCTGCCAATGGAACAACAAGGTTATTTTGCAACCTGAGCTGATTGGTTATGATAAACTATTCTGTGGTGAAACGGTCAACCACCGTGAGCATATAAAGGCTTGTGCTCCTTATGTTCAGCACTTGGCTGACTCGCTTGTAAGTCACTACAGACAAGCCTATTTGAGAGTAAGATTTTAGGGCTTGTTTCAAAAGTAACTTTCAAATTCTAATGTAATTGATAATTATAATGCTACTAGCAAAACACAGGAAAAACAAAATTTTTGTTTTGAAGTGCAATTGAGTTTTGAAATGCTGTTGGAATGCAAAGTTTTGAAGTCCAATCGTAATAGCAAGACACTGACGGACGGATTCACAAAAAAAGAGAATTACTATTGAGAATGAAATGATTGTTTCCATTTGGAAATTTATATTGTTATCTATTATAGAACGAACCGTAAAATCTTATTCGTAATTGCCTCATCCGTACTAATTTTACTTGGCTTTAATGAATGACGACTGTGTTATAATAAAAAATTTTAGGGTATCCCTGCTTCTGTTCCAAATAGCAATGTAGATCCCCGTTTTGATATCATAATCGTGCATAAATTCAAGCCTTCTGCGGATCATGCTCGTAGTTCCGAGGCTTTGGAAGACTATACGATGGCTATGAAGTACATCTATGACCCTAACTTCAAGCAATCGGTAATTGTGCAGAAAGAACTAGCCCATTTTTAGTATGAAATGGTCTTGAGTTACGTTAATTTTTCAGAACTGTATTTTCAATGGCACACGACTTCTGTAAAACTAAAGCTTACTTGTAACTGGAAATTGATTATTCAGGTTTAGAAACTTGAAGCAGTGGGTTTGTCAAGCTAGTCTTCAACTTCAGAAAAACCTAATCAATCGTTTATTTAATCTTCGGCATTTGCCTTAATCAACTCTGACAATGATGATAATTAGTTTAATGTTTATTATGTGGAGTAGAAATGATGAAAGTGTTTAGAATAAATTTATTATTAGGAAACTTAAGCAAATAAGACAGAGACTAGCTATAAATGGCTAAAGTGTCCCGTCCTAGGACAGAAGATACTTTTACTACCTTAACTATTAATTAACTAAAAAACTTTTAATGTGACAATTAGAAGTCCTAACATTCCCCAACTTTCTCTGTCACTAACAGATAACTTCTCCATGTAAACTTCCCTTACGTCACGTCACTTACGCACTTCAATTAAGGCTTTTATTAAGTGGTGGTATGGAGAACTTAATTTGCTCATCGTTGTTATATGTTCTTAGCTGCAAGAGGGCCGAGGTAAAAATGTAGGTCAAATCGCGCCCAATCAGACTGCTCCCAGTAATCTGCCATGTCGCATTATTGCCGAAATTTGTCGGCCAGGTAGTGACACTCCTACTTATCTTTTTTCAGGGTAAGTCGTGACTATATTTCATATTATCGTATTCCGTATTATCGTACTTTGTATTATCGCGTCGTAGATTTCTCCTGACTATTTTAAATTTTGCAGATATAGGTGTATGACTGCGTCTCAAATACATCCGTCAATAATTGAAAAGTATCGAAAAAAGCAACAAGAAAAAGACGAGGTTTCTGATAAGTCACGTGAAGGCGGGAGTAACGAGGTACTCGAGGTTCCGCAAAATCCTCAAGGTAATGACTTAGTCAACTGTTTGGAAAAATTTTACTATAGTGGAAAAATTCAGAAAATTATGTAAATTTTTTTGGTGATAAAGTAGGCCTTCTGTGGAAAAATTTTGTTCGGGAAATGAAAAACAAATTTTTCAAAAAAATTTTGAAGAACCTTTTTTTTTAAACCTAAAAACCTAAACCAAAAATTAAAACCTGGAAACCTAAACCTAAAATCCTAAAAACCCAAGCCTAAAATCCTATACATAAAAACGTAAACCTAAAAACCTAAACCTAAAAATCTAAGCCTAAAAATCTAAACCTAAAACCCTAAACCAAAAAAACCTAAACCTAAAAACCAATCATTAAAACATAAATCTAAAAGTAAAAATCCTAAACTTGGAAAAAAAAGTTGGAAAATGAAAAATTTCAAAATTTCATAACTTCTTCGTTTTACATTTTTCTTAAAATTTTCTTTCATAATCGTGTTTAGCATACATCAATTAGTCTAAAAAATAGTTCATAAATTTTTCTTTCAAAAATTTCTAAAAATTTTATTTTTTATTTCCCCAACAACATTTCTTCACAAAAGTGATTAAAATGGTTTACTTTATCACCAGAAAAATTATCACAATTTTCTGAATTTTTCCACTATAGTTCAAAATTTTTATAACTTTTTTGCTTTACTTTTGTGACGTTCCGGCGTTGCGAAGTTGAACCAGGGCTTATTATTGCAATAGCTAAGCAAACCCGGCCTGGGACAGGAGTATTCTACTTTTAAATTTTGGCGTTTCCTGTTTGAGAGCAGGCTTGTTTGGTCAGTCTTATTGTTCAGAAAAAGGATATCTGGAAATAAATTGACTCCTATAATTAAAGACGGAAGCGTGCATGGCATCTAGGGGACTCTTACAAGACTGTTTAGTACTTTCAAATTCACTACTGTAGCCTAAGCGTGAAGACGTATAGAAAAAAATCACAAATGGCTCGGGTTCGATCCCAGCCAATTTTTTTTCTTGCACATGTCCAAGTTGGCCGAGAAGTTAAGGGCTCCTTTTTTCTGCCCTGTTCAGTAGTCAGCCAGAGAACGGGGGTTTGAATCCCCCGATCAGGCCCTCAAAACTCTATTAGGGTTCTCCTTAGGAAATTGGCTATAACAGCAGTACCCTCAAGGGACGCAGCCTTCAAGTTACTAGTCTTGAATTTTCAATTCTTCCATGTAAGAGTCCTGTCCTAGACCGGGCTCGCGTGGCTAGTTTTTAACAACTTTTTCTAACTGAGCTAGAGTTTAGCAATAAAAATTAAGCGCAGCTGAGTTTTACAGGGTACTCGATATGCACGCACAGATACCTGATTGGTTAATCAAAAATATGGTCATAATATACACGTTTGTGCCCAGATGATGTTACGCAGGTATATACTTGTATTATGTGAACTTTCGCAACCTTCAATTAGGCCGTGGAAACCACTCACATTCCCTCAGTTTAAAAAATTAAGATTTTTCAAGAAGATTTGCTTTAAAGGACTTTTTTAAAGATTCTGTTTATATTTCTAGAGCACGGAACAGGTCTAGGAGAGTCTTCCTGTCGCACCGAGGTCAATGACGCTTTTGTCAAAAAGAAAGCGCCATAGCAAATAAAAAGCAAGTGGCGACGAAGCGGCGCAGCAATAGTCGCCAACAAAACTGGAGCCGTGCGCCCACGGCGCAAATAGATTTTGCTGACTGATCTTCAATGTTTTTTTTAATAAACAAGCCTTACCTACTTCACTTTTAATTTATGGTTAGTTATCAGCCTGACTGGTTAATTTTGTAATTAAAGGAAGACTTAAAACTATACCTAATTACTTAGTTTTATTTGTTTAATTAATATTATTATTTTAATAAACTTTAATTGTAAAATGCACAATTTCAGGCGCAAATGCGAAGTATTAGAGTGATTTGCATAATATAAAGCAGAAAATACCACGACTTCACCAGTTCTAAAATCGTTTCGTAAGATATATGCCTCTCTAAATACTGTATTCATGCCCTTGCCTGGCATAAGTAGCCTGTGTAGTTAAAATTAACCTAATAACTAACTACAATTAGTTAACTGGAAATGAGAAGTGGAGTTGTGCGCCGGCATCTTTTTTGATAATTCGATTCCGCCCTGCTTGGAGGTGAGCCTAACGGTGCGTCGAAGTATACATGTATGCTATTGAGTCCTTCCTACCATATCCATAGTCCCTTATTATATAATTTATATCTTTATTATATGTCCACCAGCCGCTAATAGAGAATCTCAAATTAGGCTCCTTTTGCTTTTTACCTAAAGGTCATTTAAAAGTTTTGAGTAAAAACAACATTTCATTGTATGTTCCTTTGCATAGCTGAAGCTGGATTGCTAATTCTCCTGCATTACAACTGAAAAAGTTGCGAGTCATATTTTCTACCAAAGCAAGTTACACAAAGATTACATATTAAATTCGGCTTTCTATAAAAAAAAATCTTCAATTTTTTTTTCCAAAGTGACGATATTTACATAACAAAAAATAATTTTAATTTTAACAAGAAAATAAAAAGTTAAATTGCCCACAGTAGATGCCCATCCCTAGTGCTGAAGATTTGAAATGCAGTAGGTATGTAAATGATCCAAAAACGTTTTTTAATTGCTTTGTTAGAATTCAGAAAACTACCCTTATTTTTATACTTGTATGCTAACGAGTCCTTCCTAACATATCCATATCCACTCCCATACATGCTGACCATTTGCTCAGCAGGGATGTCAATTTACGCTCCCTTAATGGCCGAGTTGTGCTAGAGGTTAGACTCTCTCTACGCTAGTTAGCCTGAGAACGGGGGTTCAAATCTCCCAATCAGCTACAAAAAAGCCTACAAACTGGTTTTCGTCTTAAGAAATTGCCTTGCCTCTGACTGTGTACGGCCGTATTTACATGAATAGATATTCAAAATTAGCGGATATTGAAATTACCCGATAGACTTCCCAACAGCTTTTGTCAGAATCGGAATCAGAATCAGAATCTCTCTCCTTTTATGTTGACCATCTGCTCTGCGGGAATGTCAAATAACGTGCCTTTCGAATTAGCACTCCTTTATCATATTTCGGTCACCTATTTGGTCGGTTAGAATTGCTTGTAAACCGTAAACGCTACCGAAAACAAACTAACGGGCATGAAAACATCCTTCGAAATAATAGTAAGAGTTACTCTTTTAAAGTAAAAACTTGACTTATTCCAGATTTTTTTTTATATCTTAAAGATAGCATCTTAATGTAGGAGTAAACCGCAAAAAAATAGACACGGATTGTTAGAATTTATTGTCATGCTACATGACTCATGTAGCATAAGTTGTTAACCATTTGGTGAAACTATTGAATTAAATACATTAGTCTTGAGCAACTATCGTTACTTTCTCCCACGAAACGAGCACAAATCGGAAAGCACTTAAGAAATCATGTTTTGCAAACGGTTGGAATAGGACGAATCTAAATTGACAAGATAAAAATCTTGAAACGTTGTATTATAATAAATTAAAGTTATTTTATTAAAAATCTTACGGTGGATAAACGTCCTCCATTTACTTCTGCAATTTGCTTTCCCTGTACAATCTCTGCCGTTACGTCTGAAATGACGGTGACTTCCTTTAAGGATATAGTTGTCTTTTTGTCGTTGTACGTTGCCGTTGTACAACTTATGCTCCATCCATCACGGCAAATTTTCTTATCCAAATTTAAAGTGTCTATGATTTCAGTAAATGGTATGGCATAGCAAACACTACTAACAAAATAGAACGAAACCTGATAGTTGTTGTTTAGACACAAATGAAACTTATTAAGAGGTACAGCATAATTTGTGTTTAGAAATTATTGTGTACAAATATGTTCCGAAAAAGGCATAAGAAGAAATTTTACCTTTTTCTGATTCTGATTTCTGATCATCTATTATAATAAAAATTTTCTTTTGGTGGTAGTTCATGTTAGAATTATATTAAAAAGATATTTTATTGCTGTATTGCTTTACCAAAAACCTGTAATTAATTACCTCGCCGAATTATATGCTGCGGTAGCCTGCTTAAATTGTCCACTTTCACCTTCAACAATTACTTTTCTTATATTTACAGCTCCGAGTGGAACTCCGTCCGAATTACAAACGCCGTCTGGCACCGTAATTAAAAGAATTAGAGTGTAAGTGCCACCCTCCGCAAGTAATGTAATTGTCAAAAATGTAAGCACAACAAATAACTTCATTTCAAAACTGTTCAAAGAGAATAGAAAAAGTTGTTCTGAAAACTTGTACAATTTTTTGCTAAATTGTTCACTGTGGAGCTCCTAAGTAAATGCCTCGTTTACTTCTGCATCTTGGCTTGAATTACCCAAATATATATACAAAAATTATTTCAATTCGACTCAATCATCAAACTCCTTAGCACACAATCGGAGACAGAAATTTCTTTTTGCTAAAAAACGTGTGTGAGAAGTATTACACTGAAAAAGCTTTACACTGAAAACACAAGGCCCCTTTCTTAAGGATGTGTGATACCTAAATCAACAAACTGTTAATTATGTGCCCAATGCTCATCACTTAAATGAAAATAAAGTTCGGCTAGTCTGGGGCATCCTACTTGATCTCTGCTAATTAGGAAATTCCTTGAAATCGTATTTGTCTTGATTTTTAACAAAAATAAATTATTAGTTCATGAATTTATGTTCTAAATGTGCGCTATCGCTACGGCATGGCAAGATGGACGTTGGACGGTAAATTATTTAAAAAATTGAAAAACGCTTCTACAATTTCTAGACAAACAAACAGACGCCCTAACCGCTAGACCAACACCGCCAACTGCTTACTGCATGTGCGTTTTTGTCTGACTTATATTTTGTCCAGGTTTCCAGTCAAGGTCCTTCAACCTCGACTTCTAAATGTACCTGAGGAAAACTTAAGCGTAAGCTGTTGTCAATTGTTATAGTGCGTACAAGCTATTCCCTCATCCTCTTGCTATTTCAAATTCCAATTTTAGGTTGAAAATGTACGATTAGGCCCCAGTTTGGTAGGTATCAATCGATTCAGCATACGTTAAAAAATTGAATTCGACTTTAATTTTTTTGGTAATTACATGAAAACCAAAATAAAGTTTTCAGTAAATACAACATTTCATTGTATGTCCCTTTGCAAAGCTGAAACTGAATTGCTAATTCTCCTGCATTACAATTGAAAAAGTTGCGAGTCATATTTTCTACCAAAGCAAGTTACACAAAGATTACATATTGAATTCGGCTTTCTATGAAATCTTGTTTTCAATGTTCTCTTGTTTTTCTAAAGTGACGATATTTATATAACGAAAATTAAGTCATTTTTTTCAGCGTGCAGTAAGTGTAAGACACAGCCAAATGTTACTTTCAGCCATTACTTTTGCTTAACAGTAATTAGTGTACTGCAATTTCCTGTTATCTTATGTTTTGTTATTTTGAATAGGTCTATATGAAGTGGTGTTTTGGAAATATGTGTGATTATATTTTTTTTTGCTCTTTAGCACTCGCCTATGGCCTGGTCAACTGTTTGTGATTGTGCAAATCGCTAATGCAAAATCGCGCTTCTATGCAGCGCTTCTCAATTGCTCTATTACATGTCCCGTGTTTAATTTAAATTGCCCAAAGTGGATGCCCATTTCTAGTGCTGAAAATTTGAAATGCAGGGGATTTTTTCTGTACTAACAATTGCCTGTCATATTAACAAAAAAAGTTGCGCAAATAGGCAATAGGCAAAAATGATACAAAAAAAATAACAGAAAAACCAGAGAAAAAACCATGTCATGCTTCCAAGCCTCGCACGATACATGGCGAGATTACAGCGTGGTGGATTCGCAGGTTATTTTTTGAAGCCTAAAAAATTTCAATTAAACAATACAAATCTGGAAATCTTTAGTCTATTAGCTAACATTTATGTGTAGTAAGAACCTATACTGGGTCTTTCATCTGCTGCCTTTTTGGTATCGTATATACAAATAGCTAGAAAGAATACACATTTTTCTATGCTTAACCGTACTACATGCTAAAAGCATTCAGTTATAGTCCATCTCATTTCATTTCTCAAGAACAAAATATGCCTTAGCTTATGTACGTCGTCGATATAATTTCGATTTGGCACCATTTTCCCTTCTTCCAACATTGCCACTTAGCTTCCAATAGTAGTAGAGTAGTGCCGCTCACACTTAAAAAAAAATACGTCGCGTATTGGATAACCCAAGTTATTTAGACAATTTTTTTAATGTTCCTACATGCTGACAGTAACTGCGTAAATTTAAAGTTTTCTTCTTGAAAGTAAGGTAGCAGAAAAAAATTCGGAACATTTCTGAATTAATGTAAGTTACTGTGTTACTACTCAACTACCAAATTAATGTGCATTACATAAGTGTTTCAAGTTATTACTCCAAAGCCTTAAGATTAGAGGGTAACTTAGGATTTAGAGCAAATAATAAAGTCTCCTGCCAAGAATATTGAACCCAAACTTTGAATATTTCCCGATACGCATGTATTTTTTTTTTAGTCTTTTGACGGTCGAGTTGGTCTAGTGGTTAAAAGCTTCTGTCTCTTTCCACTAAAATACCTGAGAACGTGGGTTCAAATCCTCCGATCAACCACAAAAAAATATTACTATTGGTTTTCCCCGTTAAAGATTTGACTAGCCTTTGACCTGGTGTATGTTCGAAGTTGCCTTGTATTCAGAAGACAACACTCATTTGCAGACATGTACGCTAATGAATCCTTCCTACCATATTCCTACTCACCCCATTACATGTTGAGCAGCCGCACTGTTGGAATGTCAATTAGCTCTTCTTTATCATTTTTTGGTCGCCTATTTGATTTTGGTTAAAATCTATTGTCGGGTAAAACATTAAAGTAAGGTAGTGAAAGGAGGCGGTAACTTGACTGTGATGAGGCGGTGGCTTGCCACAGCCCTTTTGAGGCAAGCGCCATAGTTTGACCAAACTAAAATTAGCAATCTCCTGTCACATAAAAACTCTTCAAATCATGATTGTGGATGTAAATAAGCTCATGAACGGTTAGAAGTACAAACAAGTACAACAGCACAAGCTTTTAAGTTAAGGCTTAAATTTGAGTCTATTTATCAAAATGAAGAAAATTGTTACAAAAGCTTGGGTGACCCTAATTTAAGACAGAAATTGGGGGTTGGTAGCGAGTATGCCAATTTAATTTTGATTGTTTTTTTTGTATGAAACCAAGTGCATACACATTACATAAGTTAGTGCATAGGATAAAACGATCAATCGCATGCATCGATCGTATACTTGGTAAAAAAAAAACTAGTGTGCTTGGTCAGTAACAATGATTTTAGGATTGGGTTTAAAATTTAAATAATTAACCCTAAATATTTGTGGCTGGCGGCTACGCTGCGGACCCCAAAATTAAGGTTTAAAATTTAAGGTTTTCAATGGCGATGAAAATTCCCGAGAGGGAATGTTTCGAGGAATGAAATTCCCGGGGAGGGAATGTCTCCTTTAGAGAAACTCCCGGGGAAGGAATGTCTCGGAGAAAAAATTTCTCGAGGAAAAAAGTCCAGGAAAGGGAACTTCCGGTCACGGTTTTTGGCAAATTTTGAGATGTACGTTTTGGTGGTCCAAAAACGTGTAGGCTGTAGAGGACTGTGTACGGTGACGGTGGGTCAGGCGGGACAGCTCGAGACTGTCGACATGAGGTATGGATCTTTTGCTGGACGTTTGCGGTATTAGCGGCGGGGCATTTCTGACTATTGAAGCATTCTGTTGAGACGTCTTGTGTTGGTGGGGCAGTGCTGAACGACGACGGTGAACTGACCGAGTGGGTTTGAGCACCGACTTAGTTGTTTTAGTGGTGGTGCTTTAATCGTGGGTTTTCAGCGGTGGGTTCAACTTGGCAGTACTGGTAGTTCGAATTGCAGTCCTTAACGGCGGGGTACTGAATTGACGGATTGGGCTTGTGGGAGTGTTCTGATCGTCGTGGTCAATCGCTTCTGCGACGCTTCGGCAGCAGCGGTGGATGTTTTCTAAATTTTTCCGCTCTGATTGATATCAAATCAAATTTGGAACTTTAATATTATGTCCCTTAAATGTCCTCTGTGTTCAGACGGGCTTGTTTTGCTAGTTGTAACAAATGAAAAGTGTAAGTCAGGAAAAAGTTATCTTTCAGTAGCAATTACTATATACGTGTTTCGCAAGTATAACGATACGCCCCAAAAAAAGTTGCTAATGGAGACTTTTGAAAAATTGTAAACAATGGTGGGCTTGTTGGGTTGTTTTAAAATTTTTGTTTTCAACTTATGATGTTTCTTGCCTTAGATTCCATTTTTTTTTACTAATTTCCCTCCATGGTTTAGGCATAAACAAATTTTTTATTATTACGGTATATCGTTTTACGTGGGAAACACTGTATAATACAGAACTCACGACGATTTTCGAGTTTATGTCAACGCTTATTACCATTAGGCCACGGGGCCGATTGTTATAAATCATCAGAAAAAGTTGGTTTTGTCTTTGCGTTGCGCCTCGCCGCCTCAATTTTTTTTGATTCTAATGATTTAGTAAGCTTCCTAATTGTGATTTAAATTAGTTAATTACAATAAACAATTAACAATAATTAACTTTTGGAAGTTGAGTTTAACATGTAATTGGGGTTTTTACGTACGCTGAAGCTAATTATGGCCTCTAATTGACTCAAAACCTATTTTAATTAGTTAATTATTATTAATAATTAACTATAATTAACTTTTGAAAGTTGAGTTTTACTTGTAAATAGTGTTTCTTACGTACGCTGAAGCTTATTATGACATCCAACTGGTTCAAAAACTAATTCTAATTAGTTATTTAAATAATTAATGAGTACTCCCGTCTTAGAACGGGCATTTTTGCTGGTTAAATTATATTACGGGTTTCCCGTTTTCAAAACCATGCGTCTGCTATTTTTCATTATGAAAGATCAAAGTCTTGAAGAACCCTTATGGCGGACATATACGTAAAACGCATCCTCATCTTTCAAGAGGCAAGTTTCGCTATAAAAGTTTAAAACTTATCGTTTAAAAACACTTGAAAAATATCTACACTTCATCTAACTCAATAGTATAGTAACTAAGTTCTTGTAATTTGTTTGTTTTAACCAATGTCGTTGTAAAAATGTCTCATATATTTAATGTTGCAGTTGATTATCCATTTTTAAAATTCATAAAGTTTTAATTACAAAAAGTATCAAAATTTGAATGATTTACTAATTGAATCAGTAATATAGTTTACAATATCTGTAAAGAGGAATATTCGTGCTAATGTGAAAGCTTCATGACAAGATTCCTCAAATTAGAATGCATGTAGTACAAAATAATGATACTCAACAATACTTGACTCAAACATTTTGCAAATTAAACATTTATGTTGTTTTAACAATACCAAATAACTAATGAAGAGTTGGGGAAGATGCATATGTATTTTCTGAAGTGATTTAGAATAATGAATATATACTTGCAGTCCATTTTTTCATTTAATATGTTAATGCTTCATAAAGATTCTCAAAAATTTTAACTTTGGCGCATTTTTTGTGAGGTTATTATTCTCTGCGTCAGCGTCAAAAGTACATACGAGAATACAATTGTTGGCAAAATTAGACAATAGGATTTTGTAACGTAAAATTTGGAATGTCCTGTTCTTTCAAAGCACACTTGCTAATTTTATGAGTAGCGGAAGCGACGCGAAAACTAAATGTTTGTCGGTTATGACTTCTCGGTTTTTGTTTTCTCTGTATTGAGCTGCTACCGTGTTTGTCTGCAGAATGGCAATTGATAACCTCTACAAACTACACCATGACAAGGTCACCAAATACACCTTTGATTCCCCTGGCCATAAAAGGCCATGTATTCGTGGCCTTTTAGTACCTGGCTGGCTTTGTCTCTTATTCATGAGACAAAAAGCTCCATGTGACATCAAACAGAGGGTTTTATTTTATGATAAAGTAAAAAAAAATTAGTTTGTTTCAAAAGAAAACGCCAAATTTGCAACAGGTATATGGTCCTTAATGCTAGGGTCGAGACTATGTAAACAATAAAGAAGAAATTTATGTATAGTAGAACAAAAATTAGTTACAGGATGAAAGGTCAATTTATACATTAAACTTGTGCCTTCAAATTCTGTTCAATTACGCCCAATTTAATGCACCTCAAAGTACTGTTTTTAAATTACTGTTAAGTTAATTCTCTGATTACTGGTATACACTATAAGTAACTTTATAACTAGTAAGGTGAGTTTAACTTATATTATATATAGAAGGATTTATGCTTTCTGATTCCTATTGTCCTAGAACAGGCTGCTTCGTCTAGCCCTTAACTACATGCTTTTTAATAGCAAACGTGTTATTCCATTTCTCACAAAGCAAAATCAATATTTTAAGCAAACAGTTATTTTCATTCGTTAAAGTGCTGAATGAAGTGTGGGTTTCTTTTTGGTGACCCTTTCGGTCACTCACGTACAACATTTTGATTTTGTTTGTAGCATGCTTTACTCCTTTTGAGTGGCATTTTAATGCTATTTTTAACATGACTTATTTTAGTCAAATAGGCAGTTTTGTTGATAACAACGCTCTGAGTTTTTGTTAGGTCCTTATTTTTTGAAAGTAAATTTAAATCTAGTTCCAGATGGCTGATCTCACTACACCAAATTCATACATAAAACTTGAGTTGGATGAAGAAGGACTTTCAACACTTGGCGAATACGAGTATGACGACTCTATGGATCTAGAGCAATCACTGGACTCACCAACGGACATTTCAGGCGTCGTGAGTCGTGAGTGGACTGATGCTGCTGCGTCTTCGAGGGCTCCTCATGTAAGTTTTCTTTTTTCAAATTCAACAAATTCAAGTTTTCCTTTTTTCACGATTCTCGGACACGTTCTAGGCTGAATCCCCGACTGTAGAAGCTGATTGTTCAATGACACGCAACCATTTCGTTGAAAAGCAGACAGAAACTCCTGTCTTTAAACCTCCTTTGTCACATGTTGGAGATAAACGGTCATCAACTAAGAAAACTTCGACGAAACGAAGTTCCCAGGCTTCTGCGTGTGACGGTATACCGATATTGGCTCCCAAAATTACAAAGGTCGTAAGTTTGTCGAAAACGAAAAGCGGACCTATTCGTGGAATCACTCCAGTTCCACTTACTCGTGAAGAGTCCAGTCCCAATATCTTGATTGAAAAATTTATCGAACGCAAATGTTCGACTGAGAAACGAGCCTGCTTGCAAGAGTTCTCTAAAGCCTCAGTCGCAGCCGTTACGATCTGGGAAAAGGGAGCGTCTGGTCGTGGGGAAAGTCAGGAGTGGAACAATGCTGAAGTCCTTCGTCGTGCCCGGAGTGGTGGTTTAGGAGTGGAACTAATTACCGTTTTCTTTTACGCATTGTCAAGTTACTTGACGCCGACAAACTGGAAATCTGAGGTAAGTTTTAAGTTGGTTCAATGTTTGAGTGGTGCTAATACCGTTTGTTTTGTTCTTACGCAGCTGACGCAAGATGCTACTGTGGTAGTGCTCAAGCAGTTATGCGTGTTTGATAACGAGCGGTATCAATTGTTAAAACTAATGTGTGCCTGGTCGGGGAAAGTTTCGGGTACGGCGGTTCGATTTGTTTTCCCGGAAGTAGTGAAGGTATTTCAATTTTTTTTCTTTTTTTTTGGTTTTTTAATTGTCTTTTATCTCCTGTTTAATCGTATTTGCAGGTTCTGGTTGAGACTTATGTTGTCCCTACCAATGTGTTCCTGGAATGGTACAACAAGGTTATTTTGCAACCTGAGCTGATCGGTTATGATAAACTATTCTATGGTGAAACGGTCGAGCACCGTGAGCATATAAAGGCATGTGCTCCTTATGTTCAGCACTTGGCTACCTCGCTTGTAAGTCACTACCGACAAGGCTTGATAAGGTTTCTTGATAAGATTTTAGGGTTTGTTTCAAAAGTAACTTTCAAATTCTAATGTAATTGATAATTGTAATGCTGCTAGCAAAACCCTTGAAAACTAAATTTCCCGTACCCGTGTATGAGAAATTGTATTTGTTGTGAAATGCAATTGAGCTTAGAAATGCTGTTGCATGTTTATAATGCAATAGTAGTTTTAGAATGCAATTATAGTTTTGAAGTTCAATTGCAATTGCGAAACACAGACGGATATATGCACATAGAAACAAAAAGTTCACAATTGTTTGCATTTGGAAGTTAATTATAGAACGAACTCTAAAATCTTGAGTTTGGTTTTGGCACTCGTCGAAGATAGTCACTCAGGAGTTTTGCTCCTTCGCATTAATCTAAGCAATAGCACATTTAAAATGACTAAAATTTTACGGCCAATAACTCTCGCCTCCATTCCAAACTCTCTAACCAAAAGCACAAGTCAAACGAAAATTCAAGTTGAATTTACTGACAACAAATCATCATCAACTGCTGGATCAGATCAATTCCTGCACAACACTGCTACTCAGGATGACATCAAATTTTTAGTGACACAAATTTTAACGTGGAAGCCGGTTTTGGACAAATTATCTGACAAGGGACCATTACCGCAAGAGCCTGCAAATTTGGAAACCGATTTCCAGCAACTGAATAATAGTCTTCAACAATTCCAAGACGAGGTACTCAC